>JAVSCG010000039.1:0-20000 GCA_037367355.1 Neoscytalidium dimidiatum | reverse complement strand
AGATTGCGCTTAGGGAGACGAGGATACAAGGGGGGATTTTGTCGTCATTGTTCCTAAAGCCTTTATCGAAGAAACCGAGCTCAGTCAAGCCTTTTTCGTCTTTGGTCATCGTTCCTGTGGCGGTCTTGTAACTGTGCTGAAAGAACAAGGTGATCTCTCGCAAGCAATCGTCGCGCGCAAGCTTTTGGATTTCAGTACCATCATACATCAAGCCAATAAGATGTATTGCCATACCTTGACCCTTTCCTCCCTTGAGAGATAGGAAGCCAAGACTCGTAGGAGTTCCATGGTGATTTTGGCTCTACTCTTTCAAGCAAATTGTCAACCTTCTTGGATAGGTCGTCCGAGCTCTCGCGTCAACTCACACCAGGAGGAATTTTGGGACGAACTTCAAGTGCCAGAAAAACGACAGGAGCGACTTTGGAAGGAAGATAATATCTGCGAATCAAAAGATTGACGGGAGGCAACTAGCTGGCTGGAGCACATGGAAGAAGCTCAGCTTGCCGCCATCTTGCATAGTCGAATCGTGGTTACGTGAGCTACTTAAACGACGTGCAGGGCCTGCTTTCTGAATCGCCCCACATCTCAATTATTGTCACGTGGGAATCCGGAAAAGACATTCGAGATATGAGGTCTGACGATGCAACTGGCTCATCATTTGCAAAACGGAAAGTGCTTGGCCACGTATGGACGTGCCTTGAAGCGCCTCGCTGGTCAACAGTCTGCTTGAGGTTGTTGCACTAGTGAAGAAATTGAGAACGTCTGCGCTGCTGTCAGCCTCCATGTCAAACACTGGTATTGCAGTCGTCGTTTCATTACTATAGCACATTCCTTTCACACTTAATTCCGCCACCAATTTCGCTTACTTATTAGCGTATACTAAATATATATAATTACCCTTATTTAGTATTTTTTTACTAGTATACTAATTTATTTATTCTACTTATTATTACTACTTAATATAGTACTCTATTAACTATCTAGTTTAATAGTTATAAGCCTAGCCCGCGTATTAATACCTTCTAAATAATATATATATATAAGTTAACCTATAGTATCTAAGTAATAATATATACGATAGTATCGGTATATTCTACTACTACTACTACCTAGTATTTAAGTACTTAATCGAGAGTTATACGCCTTCTTCGAACCTAAAAGTACGAAGCTCTTTAGTTATTTTATTAAGAAACGCTTTCTTTACGTACGGACTACGCTATATAAGACTAGTTAAATACTAGTATATACGCTATAATAGCCTTACGTATACTAGTTATACTATCTAGCCCTAATAAGTAGGAAGACTAGATTAATACTATTAGAATTAAGGTAAAATCCGATAAAATATTCGAATATATCGACCCTAGTAAGCCTAATAAGCTAACGTAACTAAAGAAACCTATACTAATCTTAAATTTAGCTATATAAAGCTCCTCGTTATTAAATCTTAACCTATAATCGAATAATAAACTTAAAGTAGAATATAAATAGAATCTCTTACGCTATTTAAAGGCTAAGAACCGTATTTTATAGCTATCTAAGATTATTACTAACTTAATTAGACGTTAATACTAACTAGTTCTTAGAAGAGTTAAAGATTATTACCTATAGACGCTACTTTATACTCTTTAGAAACGAGTAGTACTACTAGAAGATAGTATTATTAAATAGCTATATATAGAATATATAAAGCTTTAGATACTACCTACTTATTAGAACGTCCTCTTATAGATAGATAAATAGAAAGAATAGATATTTTATATAGAAGTAAATAACCTCGCTATAAGGACTTTATATAACGACGGGGCCTCTACTACTAGGCTTCGGAGTTACCTAGTAGGTTCGAATTTATTAAAGGGTTTACCTTAAAGACGAGGAAAGGGAAGTAATAATAGAATAAGAAGTTACGTAACGTAGGAGTTTAGTAGGCCTTATTACCTCTAAGTTAATATAGTATTAAATTAGAACTTTAAATTTAACTACGAGGATCGAAGTACTATCTAACGAGCGTATCTATATACTATAGTAAAGCTATAATAATTTAGGGATTATAGTATTAGATTAGAGCTCTAGATTAGAGGTTTAGATTAGCTCTAATTCTATATAGGTCCTATAGGTTTTACGTAACTCGGGCGCTAACTTCTACTTTCTAGATTCCGACTTCTACTAGTATTAGCGGACGATACTACCGCTATACTCTTATTTCGTAGTATCTATTCTTATCGGCTTTCTACTTTCTACCCGCGCGGTTCTTTATCTCCTACGGGTTTTTTATTAGACCGTGCCTCCTTTCTAGTTACTACGCCCGTAGGTATTCTTCTTATATAGGCGGTAGTTATTACCTACTAGTATTCCCGTACGCGCTATCGTCCCGTATTTCTAGTCTTCCCGTACGGGACTAGGGAGTGCGGCTCTACTATACGTAGGGTTCTCGGGGCCTTACGGCTTATTTTCCTATACGAGCTCGCGTCTCTTATAGCTATAAAGCCCGTATATTCTAGAGTTTATAATACTTTCTTCTTTTTTAAACGTAAAATAATCTAGTATACTTTCGTTCTTATATATGTATTATAGTATAATTTCTAATTTAATTAAGGTTTAATTTTAACTCCTTAAGCGGCTTTAAAGAGGTAAGTTATTACTCCTCTATCTATATAAGCTATAATCTTATACTAGTAATTAATTAGAAGCTTTCTAGTAGTTATAGCGGCTAGAGCGTAGCTTATATTCGGTAAAGTTAACTTCTAGTAGTATTTAATAAAGTAGATATCGTTTTCTACTATAATATTATAGAAAATAGACCAATCTACTATCTTATATATACGTCTTTTACTAGCGTCTATTAAATAACCTAATTTCTTAATAGTTCGAATTAAAATAAGGTTCGCTAATATATTAGATACGTAGTAGACGTTTTTAAGGAGTATTTTAACTTTCTTACTATTTCTTTATACTATAACTAGTACGTCTATATAGCTTTTAATTAGTTAAAGTCTACTATCTAAAATAACGTATTTATTATTTACTACTAGGCGAATATTTATAAGTCGTTATTTTATATATTTATAGTAAATATAAGCGTTTAAGCTAGTATCTATAATCTATAAGAGCTATATTATAGTAGAACCTTACTTTTAAGCTAAGAAAGCTATTAGTACCGTATTTATTATAGCTATAAGTAATCTAACTTCTATAGTTAGTACTATAGGCTTCTTTTAATTAAGAATTTATTTATTTCTTACTAGTATTATATTAACTTTTACCTTAAATTTAGGGTTTCTATTACGAACCCCACGGGCTTTATAGCCATAAGGGCCGCAAGCCCGCACGGGAAAATAAGCCGCAGGGCCTTAAAGACCCTGCGCCTAGCAGAGCCGCGCTCCTTAGTCCCGTACGGGAAGACTAGGGGCACGGGACAGCGGCGCGTACGGGAACACCAGCAGGTAACAACGAAGGGCCGCACGGGTGGGAAGCAGGAAAGCCGACAAGGACAAATGCTATAGGATAAGAGTATAGCGGTAGTATCGTCCGCTAGCACTGTCAGAAGTCGGAAACTAGAAAATAGGCTTAAGCGCCCGCGTTACGTAATAACTACGCGACCTACTTAGATTAATCCGATCTAAGCCCCTTGATCTAACACTATTAATCTAACGGTGTTGATCTAGTAGTATCGACCTAGATTATTATAGCTTTCCTATAGTATATAGACACGCTCGTTAGATAGTATCTTAACCCTCGTAGTTAACTTAAAGTTCTAATTCGATACTATATTAACTTAGAGGTAATAAGGCCTACTAAACTCCTATATTACGTAACTTCTTATTCTATCGTTGCTCTCCTTTCCTCGTCTTTAAGGTAAACCCTTCGATAAATCTAAATCTACTAGATAACTCTAAAGCCTAGTAGTAGAGGCCCCGTCGTTATACTTTAACTACTATCCTTATAGAAAGAAAAGCGATTTAATTAGAAAGTAGAAAGTATTCTTTTACTCTAAGAAGTACTAATAGTATTAGCTATTATAGTAGACGTACTAAGTAACGAGTATATATAAGAGGCGTAGAATACTCTTAGCTTATAATAACCGCCGTAATAGAATATAATAGTAGAAAACTAATACTCTAATATACTAACTAACGAGGAGCTACTTAATATAATTCTAGAACTTCGAAATAAAAATATAATTCTATATATCTAGCTTACCTAGGTACTAGCTCTACTATTAGCTACTAAGGTTAAGGTCCCGAAGCTAGACTTATACTATAGAGACCGAAAGAAAACCTAAGCCTTTATTACGTAGCTAAATAACTATATATACTTTATATACGGTAACTTCGCCGGCCCCGCCGAATAAGTTCTATACGCTAGCACCTATCTTAGGAAATTAACGGAATAGTAGTTCCGCCCTTTTAAGCGCGAGTACTAGGAGAAACCCGTATATCTATAGTCTAAAGTAATCTTAACGATCTTTAGCGACTACTAAAACTTTACGAAATAACTTAAGATAGTCTTTAGCGGCGTCGACGAGAACTATCTAGCTACTAGGACCCTTATAAGTCTAAAATAGAAAGAAACGGTATAGAACTATACGGCTAAATTCTAAAACGTAGTATACCTCGTAGACGGGTACTCCGATCTTACGCTACGTACCTTCTATTACTAAGGACTAAGAAATAAGATTAAAGAAGCTATAACGTACTATAAGGAACTAGAAACTCTTAACGATATAATTAAGCTAGCCCTACTAATAGATAAGCGTCGTATAGAAAGGTAGTTTAATAAGAAAGAATATAACGCTAATATCTTAAGATAAGCTAAGCCTCGCTATATCTAAGAAGGAGGCGACGCTATAGAAATAGATAATATAGTCCAACGAGATAAAGGCGAGAATAAAAGAAACGGTAATCGTAAGAGTAAGAAAAGAAAATAGAGTAAAAAAGAAAAGAAGCTCTATAAAAAAAGACTATATATCTAATATAGAGATAAATAGAGCGTAGAGTATAAGTACTTAAAGAAAGAGTCGTAGAAAGTAGCGGTAGCTATCTAGAGATAAGAGACGCTACGAGAAATCGCTACTATAAAGATAGTAGACTATATAGCTCTAAGCTAGATAGCGTACTACGATAACGACTATACTATCTACTAGAGCGATAAGAACGCTACGGGATAATATTCTAGTAAGCTACGGCGACTTAATATAATACTCCGAAAATTAGAGGAAGCTATAGAAGAAGATATCGAGAAATACTTTCCGGCTAATAAAAACCTCGTAAATAGCAAAACTAGAGAACTATACGATAGTACCCTAGAGTCTAGTAAAATAGAAAATATTAAGCGATAGTAAGATTAGACTATACTTAATCGAATTATAGAATACTTAAATAAATATAGAGATACTAGAAATATCGAATTCGGTTATACCTCTATAATCTACTAGACTCCTAAATTAAGAATAAATCTACTACTATAATAGTACTAGATAAAAAATAGAAAACTTAGCTTATAGTTCTTTAAAAACGACGTATAGTATCTCTAGAAGGAATTACTATTAAAAATAGCCGATAAGATAGTATTCTAGTTTAAAGGAGAAGCCTAGGGAATATAGTAGTAGCGAGACCTCGCGTATTTATACGATATAGTCTATATCCTCTACCGCTACGATACGACTACGCAAAGCTATAGTACTCTATAATAGATATCTAACGAAAAATATAGTAAACTAACCTTCTAGTACTAAGTACGTAACGAATAGATCTACTAGAGATATAAGATTAAGTAGGGACGATAGACTTAGTAGAAGAATACTCTAATTCTAGTTAAAGAATAGAATAACTATATACGCTACGAGATATTAAAAAACTAGATAGCTCTTCTAGCTAGAAACCTTAGAAGGGGCTAGTACGAAGGTTTCTTAACTAGGTTATATACTTAATATTAAACGGAATATCTCGTAAATAGAAAGAACTTAAAACGCTACTAGAGGTACTAGTTATAATTAAAGGAACTACTATATTAGTAATAATAGATAGTAGAGCGTAAGAAAATTTTATAGATTCTAAATTTCTTAGGAAAAACGACTTACTATTTTAATTTAAGAAACGGCCCTACAAACTTAGTACGTTTAACGGGTTATCGATAGAATATAGTAAGGGCTAGATAAGAATCGAAACCGATTAGATACAAATAACCCTCGGAGATTATAAAGAACGAATTAACCTAAATATAATAACGAGCCCGAACTATAATATTATCCTTAGAATACCTTAGTTAAAAACCTATAACCTATATATTAGCTAGAGTACGGAAACTATAACGTTTCTAAAAGATAACTATAAGCGATACCTTACGAACTTTAAGATAAAGAAGCTAGAGCTAAAGAGCTAGAGCTAGAAGCTAAAGCTAGCGAGCTAGAACTAAAAGCTAGAGCTAGAGAGCTAAAGCTAGAAGCTAGAGCTAGAGAGCTAGAGCTAGAAGCTAGAGCTAGAGAGCTAGAGCTAAGAGCTAGAGCTAGAGAGCTAAAGCTAAGAGCTATTCTAAGAGTATCTAATAGAGGCTAGAAGAATATCTCTTAATACTCTACTACGTATAAAAAAATAAGGAGAATAAGCTTACGCCGTCTATATTAAGCCTAGCTTAAAATAAGAACGCCGGATTATAGTATAAATTAAAGAATAGACTTCGAAGGTCGATAACCCCCGACTATTTAGAGAAGACTACCTATAATAGATCTACGAGAAGTATAGCCTATAAGGTAGAACCCTTAACTAGATACGTATAACGGAAAATACTACGGAACTAAAGAAAGTACTTCTAGAATTCTATAAATACGCCGAACTATTCTAAGAACGAGGTAAAGAATTACTACTAGAGTATAAGCTATAAGACTATAAAATATCCCTATTACTAAAAACGTAGCTCGCGTTTAAGCCTATCTATTCTTTTTCTAAGAATAAGGCTAAAGTACTAAGGGAGTATCTTAAAACGAACCTAGAAAGAGAATATATTCGACTCTCTATATTACTAGCCGGATATCCTATTCTATTCGTATCTAAGAAAAATAGTAAGCTCCGCCTCTATATCGATTATAGATAACTAAATAATATTATAATAAAAAACCGATACCCGTTACTACGTATCGATAAATTATAGAATAGATTAAGAAAAGCTAACTACTTTACTAAGCTAGACCTTAGAGAAGGTTATTATCTCGTTCGAATAAAAGAAGGCAAAGAATAGAAAATAGCTTTTCGAATAAGGTTCGAATATTATAAGTATACGATAATACCGTTCGGGCTTACTAATATACCGGCTACGTTCTAAAGCCTAGTTAATAATATACTACGACCGTATTTAGACGTATTTATACTAGCCTATCTAGACGATATTCTAATATACTCGGAAATACTTAAAGAATATATCGAGTACGTATATAAAGTCCTATAGATACTAGAGGAACGGAACCTTCGAATAGCTCTAGATAAGAGCGAATAGTATATATAGAAGACTAGGTACCTCGAATTTATTATTACTCTAGGATATATTAGTATAGACGAAAAAAAACTAGACGCGATAAGAAACTAGTCTACGCTAAAAACTATTAAAGAAATATAATCTTTTCTTAGCTTTACTAACTTTTACTAGAAGTTTATTCTAAACTATACAAAGGTATTAGCTCCGCTTATAGATCTAACTAAAAAAGAATATAGGTTCGTATAAGGAGAAAGATAATAGAATACTTTTAACTTACTAAAACGAATATTTATAGAAGTATCGGTCTTAGAACTATTCTACCCCAACCTATTTATAACGGTAGAAACCGACGTATTAGACTACGCTATCGGAGTAGTCTTAAGCTAGCTAGACGAGTAAGATAGACTATATTCTATCGCGTATTACTTCTAAAAAATAATAGGGCTAGAAAAGAACTATAACGTCTACGATAAGAAACTTCTAGCTATCGTTACGGCTTTTAAAGAATAGAGATACTATCTAGAAGAAGCTAAATACTAGATTATAGTCTACTACGACTATAAGAATCTTTTATACTTTACTACTATAAAAGAACTAAACTAAAAATAGGTTAGGTAGGCTAAAGAACTAGCGTCCTACGATATAAAGATTATCTACTAGAAGGGATTAGAGAACGCTCGCGTAGATACGTTAAATAGAAGAGCCGACTATATAGAAGGAAAGCTAGAACTATAACTAATTATTATAGTATAGTCGCCTAGAAAGGCGGATAATAAAACTCTATAACTACTTACCGCCTACGTAACTAACTCGAGGCCTAACTTAGTAGAATACCTACTAATACTAATATACTAGACTACCGTATACTCGCTTAGTAAAGCTCGGACTACTAATTAGTATTAATTAGTAGGTTAATATTATAGATTACTACTAATCGTATTAATTACTCTATATATATAGGCTATACTTATTTATCGTAGTTAGGACCCTCGTAGTTAACTTATTAATTAATTCCTATCCTACTATTATATAAACCTCTCCTACCTACCGCTATATCGGCCCTAGAAAGCCTAAGCTACTTAACGACGTACCTCGACTCCTCTAGAAAGAGTTCCGGCGTAATACTTTAACTACCTTTTTATAGATACTAGAGGTAATCCTACCCTAAAAACTACTAACTATAATATTCTAGACCGAAATTAGAAATAACCTCCTAACGAAGGAGAATTAGCTTTAGTTAATCTATCTCTTAATCTCTAGAAACCTAGCCCTTAATATAAGACTACTTATTTTAGAAGTCTATTTCTTAGATATAGCCTTCTTAAGTTAAGTAATTAATAGACTCCGAGTACCGGAGAACGCTAGCGACGACTATAGTTAAGTCCTTCTAGAGTACTTTATTCGAGGATAAGCCTTTACTATTAACCGTACTATACGGCCTTCTACTCTAGCTACTTCCGTAATACTAGAACTAATTCGATATAATACTAAGCTAAAGATTAAGACTCCTAATATCTACGATAGAGATTAGCGTAAGCTTAACGATTTCCTAGTCTAGTTAGAGAACTACTTCGAGTTCTATAAAATATTATTTAAGGACGACGAGGAAAGGGTCCGCTTTTGTTACGGCACAGTCGCCCAGAAAGGCGGATAACGAAACCCTACGACTACTCACCGCCCACGTGACCAACTCGGGGCCTAACTCGGCAGAATACCTACCGACACTGATGCACCAGACCACCGCACACTCGCTCAGCAAAGCTCGGACCACCGATCAGTACTGATCAGTGGGTTAACATTACAGATCACTACTGATCGTACCGATCACTCCATGTATATAGACCACACTCATTTATCGTAGTTAGGACCCTCGTGGTCAACTTGTCAATTGATTCCTACCCTACTATTGTACGAACCTCCCCTGCCTACCACTGTATTGGCCCCTAGAAAGCCCAAGCTGCCTGACGACGCGCCTCGACTCCCCCAGAAAGAGTCCCGGCGTAACACTTTGACCACCTTTCTTAGGCACCGGAGGTAACCCCACCCTGAAAACTACTAACCATGACATCCTGGACCGAAATCAGGAACAACCTTCCGACGGAGGAGGAACAGCTTCAGTCAATCCGTCCCTTGATCCCTGGAAACCCAGCTCTTAACATGAGGCTGCTCATTTCGGAAGCATATTCCTCGGGCATAGCCTCCTTGAGTCGAGCAATCAACGGACCCAGAGTACCAGAGAACGCCAGTGAGGACTGGCCAAGTCCTTCTGGAGTACTTCATTCGAGGACAAGCCTTTACTGTCAACCGTACTATGCGGCCCTCCACCCCAGCCACCCCGCGACATCAGAATCGACCCCACAACACCAAACTAAAGATCAAGACCCCGACACCTACGATGGGGATCGGCGTAAGCTCAACGACTTCCTGGCCCAACTAGAGAATTACTTCGAATTCTACAAAGCATCATTCAAGGACGATGAGGAAAGGGTCCGCTTTGCAGGAACCTACCGAGGTAACGCAGCACGGTGGTTCGAACCCTATCGAAAGGATTTCCGCTCGGCCATCCCACGTACGGAAACCAGTAGCCTGTTCGCCAACTACAATCGCTTCGCCGACGCAATCAGACAAGCCTTTGGTAGCAAGAACGAGGAGCAGGAGGCCGCCCTTCGAATTCAGGACCTCCGACAAACCCGATCAGTCTCGGAATATGTCACGGAATTCCGCATGCTCGCCTCCTACCTCAATTGGAACGACCAATCCCTCAAATACATCTTCTACAAGGGCCTAAAGCACAATGTGAAGGCCGAATTCGCCCGCACCGGATTACCCAAGGACCTTAGCGAGACCATCGACACGGCCATCCGAGTCGACCAACAACTGTTCAATTTCAGACAAGAGACAGGCCAAACCCGATACTCGGCCAACACCGCGCAACCTCGAAACAACCTACCCCGGGGACCCATGGACTTAGATGCCAACCAACGACGAAACCCTCGGCTGGCGCCGGAGGAAGAACAGCGACGGCGTGAAAGGGTCTTTGCTTCCACTGTGGAAAGCACGGACATATCAGCAGAAACTGCCCAGACAAACGAACCAGCAACCAGCGAACCAACGACAAGAAAACCACCTCGGCTACTGAAGGACGACCGGAGACCCCCAACCATGACACCATCCACTGGTCCACTTGTAGCATCGAAGCCTGCCCCATTCACCAGGAAGCTAAGAACATCAGCGGGTACCACCCAAAAACTAGAAACGCCTACTGAACTGGGGCTACAGCAGGCGAGGCCCCGCCCCACAGGACCATAGCAGCATCGACCGGAAAACCACAGGACACCCACCAGAAAGCAAAGGAGACTCCGCAGAATACGGGAACCACTGGGTTGTCGTGACAAAAATCAATGGACGCCGAGCGCTCACCCTCATCGACTCCGCATCACAAGGGAACTACGTCTCAAACCGATTTGCAGAAAAAGCCAACCTAAAACCCAGAGAAAAGGACCAACCATATCAGCTGAGAACTGTTGATGGATCCCCCAGCTCCTTTGGAGATGGAAAGGTAATCATCGAAACCCCGAAACTGACCCTCGAATACAAAAACCACAGGGAACGTATCTGTCTAGACGTTACCAAGATCCCCAAGTATGATGTCATTCTCGGCATCCCTTGGCAGAAGAAATGGAAAATACAATACGATTGGGACAATGGAGGAATTACCCTCAAGTCCAGAGAACGAAACCAAGAACCAGAATGGAAACCACGCACCATAGCCGAACCGATTACCCACGTAAGCCTAATTTCGAAAGCTGCGCTGGAAAGGACCCGAAAGAAGGGGCAAGCAATTGGAATGATGTGGTATCGCCCCACCACTACAAACAAAGAAAGAACCCGACAGATTAGTGCCACCAGACGAGAAAAACCAGACTACCCGACACCCGTGGAGGAGATGACCCCACCAGGATACACGAACAGTACCTTGATGGCGTTCCTAAGGAATACCACCGGTTCAAGGAAATTTTCAGAGAAAAGATCGAAGACGCACTACCGGAACACAGACCATGGGACCACGAGATCAACTTGAAACCAGGCACTGAACCCCGATTTGGACCCCTATATCCAATGTCGGAAAAGGAGTTACAAGCAATGAGGGAACACTTGGACTTACTACTGAAGAAGGGATACATCCGACCCTCTCAATCCTCAGCAGGATTCCCCGTCCTCTTCGTACCAAAGCCCGGAGGCAAGTTACGCCTCTGTGTGGATTACCGATCCCTGAACGACATTACCATCAAAGACCGCTACCCTCACCCCGCATCGATGAACTAAGGGATCGCCTCTCCGGGGCACGATTCTTCACCAAGTTAGACCTGCGGGATGGGTACCACCTTATCCGAATCAAGGAAGGACATGAATGGAAAACCGCATTCAGAACTCGATACGGTTTGTACGAGTACTTGGTAATGCCTTTCGGACTTACCAACGCCCCTGCCACATTCCAAGCCCTTGTCAACCACGTCCTACGAGAATATCTGGACCGATTCTGCACAGCCTACCTCGACGACATCCTGATCTACTCAGAAACCCTTGAAGAACACAAGGAACATGTATCCAAAGTCCTCCAGAAACTACTCGAATACAACCTCTCCGTCAAACCAGAAAAATGTACCTTCCATGCCCAAAGGGTAGAATTCTAGGCTTTATCATCGAACCAGGAAAAATAGTCATGGACCCAAAAAAGGTGGAAGACATCCTGAAGTGGCCAGAACCAAGGAACGTCAAAGAAGTACAAGCCTTTTTAGGGTTTGCCAACTTCTACCGACGATTCATCAAACGATACTCGCATGTAGCCGAACCCCTAATCCGACTCACCCGAAAAAATACCCCTTTCACCTGGGAAGCACCCCAACAAGAGGCGTTTGATCAACTCAAAAGGGCCTTCGTAGAAGCGCCGGTACTCCTCATGTTCGATCCTGACAAGCCACTCTACCTCGAAACTGACGCATCCGACTATGCCATTGGCGCTACCCTCAGCCAGCCAGACGACGAGGGAAGATTACACCCTATCGCGTATTACTCTCGCAAAATGTCACCCGCCGAGCTCAATTACGAGATACACGACAAAGAACTGCTTGCGATCGTCACAGCGTTCAAGGAATGGCGACACTACCTTGAGGGAGCTAACTACGAAATCACGGTATACTCGGATCACAAGAACCTGGGATACTTCACAACCACCAAGGTGTTAAACAGAAGACAAGTACGATGGGCAGAACAACTCGCCCCCTTCTACTTCAAGATCCACTACCGCAAGGGAAGTGAAAACGGCAAGGCCGACGCACTTAGCCGCAGAGCCGACCACGTGGAAGGAAAGCCAGAACTATCACCAGCAGTACTACGACAAAATGACGACGGCACGTTAGGCCCCAACCGCCCCGAATCATTGAAGAATCCGACGCACCCTGGGAAGAACGAATACTGGCACCCATCATAAGGCTAGGAGCCCCATCGACGACGACGAACCTCCACGAAACCCAACACCAGAGCAGGAGCCGGAGGACGAAGAGGAACCGCAGGACGAGGAACCCATACCAACACTTGAAGAAACCACGGAAGAGGCAGTAAACGAGGAAGAAGATGACACCGCCACTTGGGAACAAATCATCCAAGGAAAATATAACAATGATCCGCTATCCCAAGAACTGCTTCAACGAATAGGCACCCCCGAACATGACGACCCCGACCTAGTCCAAGACCATAGAGGCAACATACTATTCCGCGGAAAATCTACGTACCCACACCTCTGCGCAAACGGCTGACAAAGGAATACCACGAGTCCGCAGTTCACGGACACCCAGGAATGACAAGAACCTTGGAACGGCTTGCAAGACACTTCTACTTTCCCCGAATGAGGAAAGTAGTAGAGAAAGTCATCCAGGAATGTGACGAATGCGCAAAAACAAGGTGGCACGACATGCACCATACGGACAACTACAGCTCATCACAACACCAACCAAACCCTGGGAATCGGTCACAATGGATTTTATCACCGACCTGCCAAATTCAGTAGACCCTGTGACTAAAGCACGACACAACGCCATCCTGGTCATTGTCGACCGCCTGACAAAATGGGCATACTTCATCCCTTGTAACAAAAAATCGGAGCAGAAGGCTGCGCCTACCTCTTCCTCAGATATGTCTTCGCCCACCACGGGATGCCCAAGGAACTAATCACGGACCGAGACCCACGATTCAGAGCTAAGTTCTGGCAAACCTTGGTCCACAAGTTAGGAACTAAACACAAGATGTCAACAACGGCACACCCGCAAACCGATGGACAAACGGAACGAACCAACCAAACGCTAGAACAGTACCTAAGATTCTACCTGAATTACAGGCAAAACAACTGGGTCGAACTCCTACCATTAGCCCAATACGCGTACAACAGCACATCAACGGAAGCCACACAAACCACGCCCTTCTACGCCAACTACGGATTCGACCTACTGCCTTCGGAGAACCCCAGATCTGCGAAGTACTCGCCCAAAAAGCTATGCTCAGAGCAGACCAGCTACGTGAACTACACCAGGAACTGGCCGAGACATCAAATTCACCGCATACCGAATGGCCATGTACCATGACAGACGGCGCCAGGCGTCGCCGCCCTGAAGGAGGGGATAAAGTCTGGCTCCTCAGAAAAACATCAAAACAACACGATCGAACGACAAATTGGACCACAAGAAAATCGGACCCTACCAAATTGAGAAAAAACTTTCACCTGTTTCCTTTAAACTCAGATTGCCAGAACAAGTGGGTATACACCCAGTTTTCCACATCTCTTTACTTGAACCCGCACACAGCAACGCCGAACCTGACCCAGAACTTGAAATACACCCCGATGACGCCGACAAAGAATGGGACGTAGAGAAAATCTTGGATGGAGACTGGATCGACGGTCAATTTAAGTACCTCATCAAATGGGAAGGAGCGGATTCCGCCGGGAACCCGTGGGAACCCTCATGGGAACCAATCTCTTACCTTAACTGCGAGGAACTCATCCATGAATACCACCGACGAAACCCTGACCGCCCAAACCCAGAGCATCCTCCCACGACGCAAACCCCGGAGGAGGCGTCAAGGACACCTGAAACTGGTCCACCGGTGCCTCTCGAGGAACCAGCCCGTCGGAACCCGCCACGTCACCACCGCCTGAACCAGATAACAAGGACCCCTGAGCCGCCCGCGCCTCCTGCGCCTCCTCAGCCTCAATGGCCGCCAACTCCCGCTCAAACAACTCCTGACCCGGGAATCCAGGAAGGAAAGTGTCCGCAACAGGCGGATCACCTTGACCGAGAAGTGGCGGTACGACGAACCAAACGTTGAGCCTCCTCTTGCAACCGCTGAATCTCGGCCTCATCCCTTTCGATCTCGCGCTGGGTCTGCTCAATCTGAGCCCGCACCCGGTCCCGTTGTTGATCCACACGACGAAACTCAATAGGGGAAGCCATGTCAGAAGGAAAGGAACAAAGGTGGCCTCGCTTGGCACACTCGTAACACCTCTTGGAATCCGGCGACACAAGACAACGAAGACGAGGTCTCTCCACACAAAAGGAACAACGTCTGGGAGCGTCAGTACCGTTACGAAGGATACGGGCGAGAAGCGCGCGTCGACGAGCGGAACTGGACATGACGGCAGAGAAATAATCTCAAGGGAACTAAGGAGGGAGCTCAACTACCTTTATACTCGACCTTCGGGCCGAAGGTTGCCTAGAGGGGGGATAGTGTTACGGCACAGTCGCCCAGAAAGGCGGATAACGAAACCCTACGACTACTCACCGCCCACGTGACCAACTCGGGGCCTAACTCGGCAGAATACCTACCGACACTGATGCACCAGACCACCGCACACTCGCTCAGCAAAGCTCGGACCACCGATCAGTACTGATCAGTGGGTTAACATTACAGATCACTACTGATCGTACCGATCACTCCATGTATATAGACCACACTCATTTATCGTAGTTAGGACCCTCGTGGTCAACTTGTCAATTGATTCCTACCCTACTATTGTACGAACCTCCCCTGCCTACCACTGTATTGGCCCCTAGAAAGCCCAAGCTGCCTGACGACGCGCCTCGACTCCCCCAGAAAGAGTCCCGGCGTAACAGCTTTATAGAAACCTACCTCTAAGGTAATATAGTACGATAGTTCGAATCCTATTAAAAGAACTTCCGCTCGGCTATCCTACGTATAGAAACTAGCAGCCTATTCGCTAACTATAATCGCTTTACCGACGTAATTAGACAAGCCTTTAGTAGTAAAAACGAGGGGTAGGAGGCCGCCCTTCGAATTTAGAATCTCCGATAAACTTAATTAGTCTCGGAATACGTTACGGAATTCTATATACTCGCCTCCTACCTTAATTAGAACGACTAATCCCTTAAATAGATCTTCTATAAGGGGCTAAAGTATAATATAAAGGCCGAATTCGCCTATACTAGATTGTCTAAGAACCTTAGCGAGACTATTAATATAGCTATCCGAGTCGACTAATAACTATTTAATTTTAGATAAGAAATAGGCTAAACCCGATACTCGGCTAACACCTTATAACCCTAAAATAATCTATCTCTAGAGGATCCTATAGACTTAGATACTAACTAACGACAAAACCCTTAGCTAGCGCTAGAGAAAGAATAGCGACGACGTAAAAAGAGTCTTTACTTCTACTATAGAAAGTACGAATATATTAGTAGAAACTACCTAGATAAACGAACTAATAACTAGCGGACTAATAATAAGAAAACCACCTTAGCTACGAAAGAACGGCCTAAAATCCCAGACTATAATACCCTCTACTAGTCTACTTATAGTATCGAGGCCTACTCTATTTACTAGGAAGCTAAGAATATTAGCGGGTACTATCTAAAAAACTAGAAACGCCTACTAAACTAGGGCTATAGTAGGCGAGCCTTCCGCCCTATAGGACTATAGTAGTATTAACTAGAAAAACTATAGAATACCTACTAGAAAGCGAGGGGGATTCTATAGAATATAGGAATTACTAGGTTATCGTAATAAGAATTAATAGACGCCGAGCGCTTACCTTTATCGACTTCGTATTATAAGGAAACTACGTCTTAAACCGATTCGTAGAAAAAGCTAATCTAAGACCTAGAGAAAAGGACTAACTATACTAGCTAAGAACCGTTAATAAATCCCCTAGCTTCTTTAGAGATAGAAAGGTAATTATCGAAACCCCGAAACTAATTCTCGAATATAAAAACTATAGAGAACGTATCTATCTAGACGTTACTAAGATTCCTAAGTATAATATTATTCTAGATATCCCTTAGTAGAAGAAATAGAAAGTATAATATAATTAGAATAATAGAGGAATTACCCTTAAGTCTAGAGAACGAAACTAAGAACTAGAATAGAAACTACGTACTATAGCTAAACCGATTACCTACGTAAGCCTAATTTCGAAAGCGGCGCTAGAAAGGACCCGAAAGAAGGGATAGGCTATCGGAATAATATAGTATCGCCCTACTACTATAAATAAAGAAAGAACCTAATAGATTAGTACTACTAGACGAGAAAAACTAGACTACCCGATACTCGTAGAAGGAGATAATCCTACTAGGATATACGAATAATACCTTAATAGCGTTTCTAAGAAATACTACCGGTTTAAGGAGATTTTTAGAGAAAAGATCGAAGACGTACTACCGGAATATAGACTATAGGACTACGAGATTAACTTAAAACTAGGTATCGAACCCCGATTTAGACTCTTATATCTAATATTAGAAAAGGAGTTATAAGTAATAAGGGAATACTTAGACTTATTATTAAAGAAGGGATATATCCGACCTTTCTAATCCTTAGTAGGATTCCCCGTTCTCTTCGTACTAAAGCCCGGAGGTAAGTTACGCCTCTATATAGATTATAGATCTCTAAACGATATTACTATTAAAGACCGCTACCCTCTATCCCGTATTAACGAACTAAGAAATCGCCTCTTTAGAGCGCGGTTCTTTACTAAGCTAGACCTACGGGATAGGTACTATCTTATTTAAATTAAGAAAGAATATAAATAGAAAACTATATTTAGAACTCGATACGGTCTATACGAGTATTTAGTAATACCTTTTAAACTTACTAACGCCCCTATTATATTCTAAGTCCTCGTTAACTACGTCCTACGAGAATATCTAGACCGATTCTATATAGTCTACCTCAACGATATTCTAATATACTTAGAAACCCTTAAAGAATATAAGGAATATATATCTAAAGTCCTCTAGAAACTACTCGAATATAACCTCTCCGTTAAACTAGAAAAATATACCTTTTATACCTAAAGGGTAGAATTTCTAGACTTTATTATTAAACTAGAAAAAGTAGTTATAGACCTAAGAAAGATAGAAGATATCCTAAAGTAGCTAGAATTAAGAAACGTTAAGAAAGTATAAGCCTTTCTAGGATTTACTAACTTCTATAGACGATTTATCGAACGATACTTATATATAGCCGAACTCTTAATCCGACTTACTCGAAAGAATACCTCCTTTACCTAGAAAGAACCCTAGTAAGAGGCGTTTAATTAACTTAAAAGGGCCTTCGTAGAAGCGCCGGTACTAATTATATTCGACCCTAATAAGCTGCTCTACTTTAAAACTAACGTATTCGACTATACTATCGGCGCTACCCTTAGCTAGCTAGACGATAAGAGAAGATTATACCCTATTACGTATTACTCTTATAAAATATTACCCGCCGAACTTAATTACGAAATATACGATAAAGAACTACTTACAATCGTTATAGCGTTTAAGGAATAGCGATACTATCTTAAGGGAGCTAACTACGAAATTACGATATACTCGGATTATAAGAACCTAGGATACTTTATAACTACTAAGATACTAAATAGAAGATAAGTACGATAGGTAGAATAACTAGCCCCCTTCTACTTTAAGATCTACTACCGTAAGGAAGAGGAAAACGGTAAAGCTAACGTACTTAGTCGTAGAGCCGACTATATAAAAGGAAAACCGAAACTATTACTAGCGGTACTACGATAAAATAACGACGGTACGCTAGGCCCTAACCGCCTCTAAATTATTAAGGAACTTAATCTACTCTAGGAGAAACGGATACTAGTACCTATTATAAGATTAAAAAACCCTATTAATAACGACGAGCCTCTAAAAGGCCTAATACCTAAATAGGAGCTTAAGGACGAGGAAGAACTATAGGATAAGGAATCTATACTAATATCTAAAGAAACTACGAAAGAAGTAATAAACGGGGAAGAAGACGATACCGCTACTTAAGAATAAATTATCTAAGGAAAATATAATAATAATCTACTATCCTAAGAACTACTCTAATAAATAGATACTCCCGAGTATAACGACCCCGACTTAGTCTAAGACTATAGAGGTAATATACTATTTTACGGAAAAATCTACGTACCTATACCTCTACGTAAACGGCTAATAAAGAAATACTACGAGTCCGTAGTTTACGAATATCTAGAAATAATAAGAACTCTAGAACGGCTTATAAGATACTTCTACTTTCCCTAAATAAGGAAAATAGTAGAGAAAGTTATCTAGAAATATAACGAATACGTAAAGAATAAGGCGGTATAGTATATACTATACGGATAACTATAGCTTATTATAATACTAACTAAACCTTAGAAATTAGTTATAATAGACTTTATTACCGACCTACTAATTTTAGTAGGCCCCGTAACTAAAGTACGATATAACGCTATCCTAGTTATTATTAATCGTCTAATAAAGTAGGTATACTTTATCCCTTATAATAAAAAAATTAGAGCGGAAGGCTATACCTACCTCTTTCTTAGATATATCTTCGCCTACTACGAAATGTCTAAGGAGCTAATTATAGACTAAGATCTATAATTTAGAGCTAAGTTCTAGTAAACCCTAGTCTATAAGTTAGGAACTAAATATAAGATATTAATAACGGTATATCCGTAAACTAATAGATAAACGGAACGAACTAACTAGACGCTAGAATAGTATCTAAGATTCTATCTAAAATATAAGTAAAATAACTAGGTCGAGCTCCTACTATTAGTCTAATACGCGTATAATAGTATATTAATAGAAGCTATATAAACTACGCCCTTCTACGCTAACTACGGATTCGACCCTACCGCCTTCGAAGAATTCTAGATCTATAAAGTACTCGCCTAAAAAGCTATACTTAGAATAGACTAGCTACGCGAACTATATTAGAAACTAGCCCGAGATATTAAATTTACTATATACCGAATAGCTATATACTACGATAGACGGCGCTAGGCGTCGCCGCCCCTAAAAGAAGGAGATAAAGTCTAGCTTCTTAGAAAAAATATTAAAATAATACGATCGAACGACAAATTAGACTATAAGAAAATCGGATTCTACTAAATTAAGAAAAAACTTTTACCTATTTCCTTTAAACTTAGATTGCTAGAATAAGTAGGTATATATCTAGTTTTCTATATCTCT
>JAVSCG010000038.1:0-40000 GCA_037367355.1 Neoscytalidium dimidiatum | reverse complement strand
ACGCTTCTAGACGTTATTTTTTTTATATAGAGAGACTATATCTTCGTTATCTTATATTACTAAATTCTAAGAGATGCTATAAGTATACTAAATAAGATTATCTTTATTTCTTTTCTTTTAATATAGCTTTCCCCGCTAAGTTTTATTATTATAACTTAGTATAGAGGTACGCGTAGGTATCTTCTAGCCGTAGCTTAGATTTTATACGTTTTAGAGTCGTTTTAGGGTCTTAGTAAGGGTACGGAGGTTAAGAGAGACGATTCGGCCTAACGAGGTCTCTTTTCTGCGCGATAGCGTAATAGCGCGTATAGCTACGAAGCTAAGATTCGAGAATCTAGCTAAGGAAATCGATGTTACGCTTCTAATAGAATAGTACTAATAGATTACCCAAAGATCGTTAGGTAGCTTTTAGAGTAATTACTTTACGAAGTAAGCTAAGGCTTTTACTAATATAACGGCTACGACTTTTACTAATACTACGATAACGACTTATTACTTCTAACTACCTATTAGTATATAACTTCGCCTACCTACTACTAACCGTTTACTCTTTTCTCTTTAGCTTAGAAACTTAGTTAGCTTATATCTAAATCAAACTTAGATTCTTTAAGGTTCTAATACTTTTCTAAGCTTAACCTTCCTACTTACGCCCTTATCCTCCCTTTAGTACTAAGATAGACGCCTACTCTATCTACGCTAAAAAGGGTAAAGGAACTAAATACTATAAACCTAATAAACTTACTTTAAAACCTACCCTAGTTACTAGGACTACCGGAATTCTAGATAGAATAAGGATTACTAGGATCCTAGAACTATAGATTAGAACGAAAACCGTTCGATCTCCGCCGGCCCTTCGGTCCGTAGCCTTAACGAGATAGAAGAACAGCGACGTATACGTAAGATTACTTAGATCTAGAAGGTTATTAACGAGCTATATATTCTAGACGATTACTTCCTTAAGAATACGCCTCCTTTCTATCTCGTTAATATAATAAAGCTTCTAGAGTATACTACGATAATCGAAGACGCCGTAAATAATAAGATCTACGTCCTCCCCCTTACTACTAAAAAGGGAATAGAAACCCTATACCTCTACTCCGGATACCTTCGTAGATTAATAGACGAAATTAACGAAGCCCTCTATAGCTTAGATAGAGAAGTTAACCGCCTTAGGCGGACTCTTAACGATATACGTGCCTCTAGAGCTTAGAGTACCCTCTCCGGAACGGATTACTCTAGAACGACGAAGTCTAATAAGCTACCGGACCCGGAAATATTTACTAGCGATACTAGAAAAGAGCTATATTTCCGCTAGTAGAGGATTAATATAGAAAATAAGCTAAAAGTTAATAAAGACTACTTTTATACGGAAGAAGCTAAGGTCGCGTACGTTTTTTTACGTACTAATAGAATTACTAGTAGCGTCCTCCGCCTCTATATAACTACGAGGTCTAAGAAAGTCTAGAATCTCCCTAGGATAATAAAGCTACTTACGGACACCTTTAATAACCTATACTTCGTAAAGAATAAGAAGTAGGAGCTCCGCTCCCTCTATTAACATAATAAAATCTTTCTAGAATTCTATACTAAGTTTATTATACTAGCTATAGACGCTAAGCTAGATAGGAAGAATTAGTTTAATAAGATATAGCTCCGTCTCTCTAACGAGCTTCTTACCTATCTAGTAGGAATAGAGGAAGAACTAAACGGTTATTTCGATAAGCTAGTAGCTAAGGCGCGTAATATCGATAGAGAACTTCGAAGTATCTTCGAACGGAAATAACGTATTACTAGACGTAATACTAGGAACGCTAGAACCCTAGCTAGTAAGAACTCCGATAAAAACGCCGATAAGTAGAACGCCCCCCGCTATACCCCGGTTACTAAAAATAACGCTAGCCCTAAGTAGAAGAAACGGACCCCGGAAGAAATAGAGACGCTAAGAAAAGAAGGCCTATACTTTTACTATAAAAAGCCCGACTATATAGCCGTCTATTATCCCGATAAAAAGGCCCTTATTACCGCGATAGAAGAAGCCAACTAGGGAAAAGAAAAAAGCACGGACGGGTCTTTAGCCGAAGAAATCAATACGGACGACTTAGGAAACGAGTAGCTCTTTATAATAACGCGTTAAAGAGCGGTAAAAAAGCTTTACTCTTAGATATATAACTTAGCTTACTATAGCTCTCTACTCTAGACCCCTTTATTATTCTAGTAACCTTATACTACTAAAGTAGATAGCTTTTAATCGATATACTAGTAGATACTAAAGCCCTTATTTATACCGTCGTAAGTCGAAACTTTACGTATTAAATCGTTAAAAAGCTTAACTGCCTACCCCTACGCCTATCTAAGTCGATACCTCTTATCTTAGCCGACGGGAGCAGCGGTCCCGCTATTATTTAAAAGATATACCCCGCTATAGAAATTAACGGCTACTAGAAGAGTCTCGCCCCCCTTCTAGTAATATAGACCCTAGAGAAATACGATATAATCCTAGGAATAGAATAGATAGAAAATTACGGGGTTAAGCTAGACCTATAATCCCGGATCCTCTTATTTAAGAAAGATTACTATACGTACCCGCCGAAACCGGAGGACTCTTAGGTAAGCACCCCTATACCGCTATCGGAGAAAAAGAAAGAAAAACCGGCCTTTTAACTAACTAGAATCCTCTAGCGGCCGGTCGAAAAGAATAGATATAGCTAGAACGTACGGGACGCCCTTAGAGGAATAGAAAAGAACCTTACTAAAATAGAGAACCCTCCTAAGCTAGTAGAAAGAAAGGGGACGGACGTATTCTACTATAAGATAATAAACGCGGACGACTTCTTAGAATAGATACGGGAGGAAGGTATATAGCTTTACTAGTTTACCCTAGCCGACCTAGATAGGGAACTAGCGCTATACTATATAGACCTATATAGTATAGAACTAAATAACCTCTAGAGTGCCCTACTAGATAATCTTAAACCCCTAGCGGCTATAGAAAACCCGATTTCTAACTAGCTAGAGGAATTTATACCGGACTTTATAGAGGAACTCTTCGATTAGATTACTACCCCTTCTTTAGTAATATATAAGATCGAACTAGAGGGGAACCTAGATCTCCGAACGTTACCTCTATTTCGTATATCTATAGAAGAAATAGAGGCGGCTAAGACGTACCTAGAAAAGAATAGAAAGAAGGAATTTATCGAACCTAGTTAGACTAACTTTAGATCCCCGGTCCTTATAGCTAAGAAGGCGGGGGGAGGCCTACGCTTCTACGTAGATTACCGGAAACTTAACGCCGTTACGAAAAAGAATCGATATCCCCTCCCCTTAATCGACGAAACCCTAGCTAGGCTAGAAGGGGCTAAGTTCTTCTTTAAGATCGACATCCGTTAGGCTTTTTATAAAATACGAATAGACCCGGACTCTAAGAACCTAACTACGTTTCGAACTAGATAGAAATCGTACTAGTATAACGTTATATCCTTCAAACTTTATAACGGCCTATCGACGTTTTAGTACTACGTTAACGAGGCTATAATAGACTACCTAGATAAGTTTTACGCGGTATACGTCGACGATATTATCGTCTATAGTAAAACTAGAAAGGAGTACCACGAATACGTAAAGAAAGTACTTACCTAACTACGGAAAGTAGAGCTCTAGCCGAACTCGAAGAAGTATAAATTTAAAGTAACGGAGACGAAGTTCCTCGGCCTAATTATTACGACTAAGGAAATTAAGATAGACCCGGCTAAAGTTAAGGTAATCTTAAACTAGAATATCTCCGCTACTCTAATAGGAGTCTAATCCTTTCTAGGACTTTATAATTACTACCGACGCTTCGTACGAGGGTACTCGCTAATCGCTAAGCCACTTACGGATCTTATAAAGGCCGACTCTAGCGGAAGAAGAAACGGAAAGAGTAAGGGACTCTAACTAGAATTCCGATAGACGGAGAAGTACTAGAATACCTTTAACGCTCTTAAATAGGCGATAAGTTCTAACCCGGTTCTCTAGTACTTCGACCCCGCTAAGATAATTTATATTAAGGTAGACTCTTCGGACTACGTTAGTAGCGGAGTAATAATATAGAAGGACGATAATAGAAGGCTTTACCTAGTAGCCTACTTCTCGAAGAAGCTATTATCTATCGAGTATAACTATACGATCTACGATAAGAAGCTCCTAGCTATCGTTCGAGTATTCGAGAAATAGAGGCCTAAGTATATTAGAACGCGGATCTCTATTTAGGTATTCTCAGACTATAAGACCTTAAGAAGCTTTCTTTAGGCGAAGAAGCTCTCTAGACGATAGATACGATACGCTATAATACTTTAGGATTATAACTTTAAGATCCTATCTATCCCGGGTAAGGAAAACTAACGGGCAGACGTTCTATCTAGAAGAGAATAGGACCTATTCTAGTTAGAGAACGACGAACGAGTTCTCTTTATAAATAAGCCCCTACTCAATAAGTTATATTTCCCGCTTATCGTCCCGATCGACGCGTCCGCTCTTACGCTAACTAAGAGACTACGATTAGCTAATTAGACGTACGCTAGTATAGCTAAACTACGGAAGAACGTAGAAGGAAACCCGAACTAGACGATTATAGACGGACTATTTACGTTTAGAGACTACCTATTCGTTCTAGAGGATAGACTCCTACGCCTTAAACTAATCTAGAAAATATACGATAAGCTAGCTACTAGTTATCTAGAAGAGAAGAGGACTATTAACCTAATTAAATTACGATACTACTAGCTAGGAATACGAGCCTAAGTTAAGTAGTACGTAGCTAACTACTACTCTTATAAGAGGGCTAAAGCCTTAAGAGATAGATACTACGGATTACTACGGCCTATTTCTATCCTAGACCGCCCGTAGATAGAAATTACCTACGACTTTATAGTAAGACTACTATCCTACGAAGGATACGACGCTATCCTTATCGTAGTAGATAGATTCTCTAAGATAAGGTACTTTATCCTATATAATACCGGAACCTCGGCCGCCTAGATAGCCCGCTTATTTAAGAATTACGTATAGAAATTATACGGACTTCCCGATAGTATTATCTCCGACCGGGGACCTTAGTTTATTAGTAAGTTTTAGAAAGAACTATATAGATCGCTCCGCGTAGACGTAAAGCTTTCTACCACGTACTATCTAGAGACGGACGGCTAATCGGAAAACTCTAATTAGAATATAGAAACGTATCTTCGCTAATTCGTTAGTTACTACTAAGACGATTAGATATTATAGCTTTCCTTCGTAGAGTACGCCGTAAACGTAAACGCCTCCGCCGCGTCGACGGTAAGCCTATTTTTTATCGTTTACGAATACGAACCCCGGCTTTTATTCGACTAGACATCCTCTCCCTAAATAGGAAACCCGGTAGCCAACTAGAATAGATAGTAGGCGGACGAAATAGCTAAGAAAATATAGGAAATCTAGACGTAGTATAAGAGTAAACTAGAGGCGAACTAGTAGGTATAGGCTAGGAACGCTAACCGCTATAGAAAAGACATTACCTTCGAGGTAGGAGATAAGGTATTCGTTACTACTAGAAATATTAACTAAGGCCGGCTCTTTAGGAAGCTTTCCCCTAAGTATATTAGCTCCTACTAGATAACCTAGAAGGTAGAATACGCTTATAGGCTAAATCTTCCGAATAGACTAGGCCTATACCCGGTCCTATATATAAGTAAACTAATTAAGGACTTCGATAACCCGCTTCCTAGTTAGTTACGCGATCTATAACCACCGCTAAAAATTTAAGGGTAAGAAGAATAGATAGTAGAGAAAATCCTAGACTATAAGCTAAAAAAGAAAGTCCTATACTACCGTATATAATAGGGGAACCACCTACCGGATCCTTAGTAGTACCCGGCCTATAACTTCGACTATACTCCGCGTAAACTTAAGGAATTTCACGATACCTACTCGGAGAAACCTAGACCGCCACCGGAATTAGACAAATAGCTAGAGGACGACGTAAGGGCTACAGAGTAAGCTCGGGTAAGCTCCTACTTAGAGGGGGGGGTAGTATTACGCTTCTAATAGAATAGTACTAATAGGTTACCTAGAGATCGTTAGATAGCTTTTAGAGTAATTACTTTATAAAGTAAGCTAAGGCTTTTACTAATATAACGGCTACGACTTTTACTAATACTATAGTAACGACTTATTACTTCTAACTATCTATTAGTATATAACTTCGCCTACCTACTACTAACCGTTTACTCTTTTCTCTTTAGCTTAGAAACTTAGTTAGCTTATATCTAAATCGAACTTAGATTCTTTAAGATTCTAATAATCGAGAGCTTTTAATAGATACCGGTCTTAGCGCTTTTTCTTAAGGTTGATTTCGAAGGTATATTCTATTTAGTAAATCGCTTAAATATCTACTCTAGATATACTTTAAAAGATAATAAAGATAATCTATTAGCGCTACTATAGGTCTTAAGACTTTACTAGTAGCTTTAAGAGAATATAAAGACTTTAAAAGATTTTAAAGACGCTTTATATACTCTAATAAGCGTTTATACTTAAAAGATAGTAGCTAGCTAGTATACTATTAAAGAGCGCTAATAAAGATTAAAATAAAAAGTAGTTTAAAACGCTAATAAAGATAAAGCTATTAGAGCTTAAAATAAAGATCTAAAAGACCTTTAATAAGTAAATTATAGTAGTAGAGAATAAGTTTAAAATTATTTATATAGACTATAACTATTAACGGCGTATACGATAATAATAGAAATTATAAATTAGAAGTAGAGATCTTAATACGTAAATATATATATATAGTTAATTATATCTATCTAAATTAATTTAGAATATACCTTCGAAATCGACCTTAAGAAAAAGCGCTAAGACTAGTATCTATTAAAAGCTCTCGATTTTCTTAGCTAGATTCTCGAATCTTAGCTTTATAGCTATACGCGCTATTACGCTATCGCGTGGAAAAGAGACCTCGTTAGGCTAAATCGCCTCTCTCGACCTCCGTACCCTTACTAAGACCCTAAAACGACTCTAAAACGTACGAAATCTAAGCTACGGCTAGAAGATACCTACGCGTACCTCTATACTAAGTTATACTAGATTTAGAGCGCGTTTACGTACCTAAATCTAAGGCGAAGAAGCGCCTTTCTCTCTTCTCTATCCCGCCCCTTTTCCGCGGCCCGTATACGTAGAGTTTTTACTACCTCCCTACCTATACGAACTAAGAATAACTAAAAATAAGCGAGAAGCTTAAATAAATAGCCTCGAAAACGCTTCGTTACTTTTTAAGAGAAAGTAACGAAGAAAATTCCCCGCGCTTACTAGGAATTCGTTTATTTACGGCTTAGTTTAGACGAAACTAAAGCCGGCGATTTCTTTCTAGTCTAATTCTCTACTTCTACTATTTCTTTTCTATAGAAAGAGTATAGAAAACTAAGAATATCCGCCCCTAGACCCTCCAGATTCCCCGGATCTTCTACGCCCCTCGACTCTAATTCGACTATCGACTACGCTAGTAGTTATTAAATCTTCTAATACTACAAGACCGAGTAGTATCGAAGATATCGAGATAGAAAACGACGAAATAATACCGCTACCGAGAAGACTAAAGGTAACGGTAATAGTCGAGCCTACGCCGACTCTCGAAAAAAGACTCTCCTTCTCGTCTATCTCTACGGGTATTAACCCGTTTAAATACCGCCCCGAGAAAAGAACCCGGTATATATCGGGATCGAAATTAAAGTCCTCCGCGGAATATATCGAAGCTACGTTCGATTGCCTTATTAAGGCGATCGACCTTAAAGACGACCGGTTTAAGGTAAATAACCTTAGCGAACTTCTTATCGTCTTCCGCGAATATACGGCGAAAGGGAAAATCGACTTTACTAAGTCGATTCTCGTAACCGAAGTCCGCGTACTCGAAAACGTATCCCGTACGCTTTCGAATAAAACAAGGAATCTCGGGGCTACCTCCGTAGCTACTACGGGAAAACCCTAGCCTAGCCAGCTAGTCCTAGTAAAAAAACCTACCTTCTACGCCTCGGTAGCGGTAGGTTTAGTTCTAAACGACGGTTTTATAACCGTATCGCATAAAAAACCCACGGAAAAAACAACTACGAAGCTCGTAAAGCTAACGTCTATTAAAGATAGATAAATTACCGTCTTCTACGATAGTATACGAGACTAATTTAACGGAATCCGACTCTAGTAAAAGCTAAACCTTACGTTCGCGGGAGCCGAATTCGTAAATAAACTCGTTATCTAAGGAACTTCCCTTTCGTTTAAGAGAAATATCCTAATTACGGGTACCGAAGGCTATACTAGCTAATTTCTCTTAGAAAAAGAGAATATTATTAGGAAAGTCCTTCCTAATTCTAATCCGAAACTAGTCGAGGCCTAGTATAAGGTTATTATCTACGATATTCCCACGCGGGAAACTAAGAATATTCTAATCGACTCCTTTATTAAGGAGGAAATAGAGACCTTTAATATAGGTCTTTCTTCTATCGGAAAGCCCTACTAGGCTACCTCTAAGGAGAAAAGAGAAAGCTAATCCGCGGGATTCGTTATAGTCTCGTTTCGCACTAAAAAGGAATAGAAAAAGGCTATTAATAGCCGCCTTTTTATATATAGAATAAGCTATAAGGTAGAGAAAGCACGGGTAATTCCTAAGGAAATTTAATACCGTAACTACCTTAAAAACGGATACGAAACGGCTAAATATATAAGGACTCCTATATATAAAATCTATAAAAAGGAGCACCTTACGGGAGAGTATAAGTATAAATTTATAGGCTATAAAGCCTCTAAAGGTATACGGTACTAATACTACCCTAATTCAAATTAACTAACCCCCTTTATCTATAGATAAACTAAGGGTATTTTAAGTAAATTTAAATAGAAACGCTCTAGCTATAGAGAGCCTTCTTTCTAAAGTAATCGAACTTAAAATTAGCCTAATTCTTATATAAGAACTATGGCTAATAAACCCCGAAAATCCTAGAGAAAGGCGGTCGGTTAACCACCCCGCGTTCGTTTAAATTCTACCGGATTATTCTCTAACGGAAAGACCGCGTACGTTAGTATATATATCCCGTTATCTAACGGGAATAGATATTAACTATAACTCCGCGGTAACTAAATCCCCTAACCTAATAGTTCTAAAAATAATAGAGGAAAATAGCTAATTCTACCTCTTTAATCTATATAACTAAAAGGAATAAGGAAACGATAATTCCCCCTATACGCTAGAACGTATTCTAGGCTACTAATAGCTAGAATTCCCTAGTATTATAGTCGGGGACTTTAATATTCACCACCCGTAGTGGGACCTAAGGTCCCCCTACTCGAACGGGGCCTCCGCCCTAATTAATTAGATCGAATCTAATAACCTAGACCTACTAAATACGCTAGGAGAAGATACCTTCTATCGGCCGAACCTAGATAGGCCTACGGTAATAGATCTAACGCTCTCTAGCCGAGGGCTAACGAATAAAATAATAGACTAGTAAATACTCGAATCTATTAGATCCGACTACTTCCCTATTTTATTTTAAATCTAATTAAATAAACGAATAAACTAGGAGAAATCTAAGTAAATTAGATTTAATTACGAGAAGGCGAACTAGGATAAATTCTCTAAGATCTTTAAAGAAAAAACCTCGAACTTTATAGAAAAGCTACGCCCCTAGCTAGCTATTCTAGAAGAGGAGAATAAAGATCTTAGCCTAGAGATTCTAAAAGACCGTTCGAAAGAAGTCTTACTTTTAGAAAAACTAAGAGAATCCCTAACTAATCTTATACGGTAAGTAGCGGACTAAGCTATTCCGAAAACTACCCCGCTAGCTAGAGCTAAACCCTAGTAGAATTCTACCTTAACGGAGGCCCGAGGGAACCTTAAACGATAAACGCGGCTTATACGACGCTCGCCGGAGCTCGTAAATAAGTAAGACTTTCTAAAAACCCGAAACGAATACTTCTCCTCTATTCGTAAAGCTAAACGGGACTACTAGAATTCGTTTCTAAGTAAAAATATCCTCGAAACTATCTTTAAAGTAATAGCCTATATAAAACACTATCCGATAGAACGAATTCTACCGATTCGAGCTAAAAACGGCCTACTATAAGATAGCTAGAAGGGGAAAAGCTCCGCGCTAAAAGAAACGTTATTTCTATCCCCTTCTAACGTACGAATCGAAAATTACTAGATAAATTACTAGCCGGATCTAAGCTGGGAATAGCTAATTCTAGATAAAAAAGAGCTCGAACGAACTTATTCGAACCTAATAAAAGGGACTACGCCCGGGCCGGATTTAATATCCTAATAAATAATAATCTAGGCCTGTAACGTATCCCCGAAAGCCTTTTATTTCGTCTATTCAAACCTCTTTAAATATAGCTACTATCTAAAGTGCTAGAGATAAGCTACGGGGGTAATTTTAAAGAAACCTAATAAGCCGGATCCCGTAAATTCTAAGACTTATAGGGTTATTTCTTTATTAAACTGCCTAGGAAAAGTACTCGAACGAGTAATAGCTAAACGCCTCGGTTTTCTAGTAGAAACGATAAATCTAATTTACCCTATATAAATAGGGGGAAGACTTAAAAAATCCGCTATAGACGCCTACTTTATTCTAACGAATTTAGTAGAGGAAAACCGAAAGGCAAAGCTAAAAACATCTACGCTATTTCTAGACGTACGCGGCGCTTACGACTACGTCGCGTAAGAATAACTCCTAGGAATTTTAAGAAAGTTAAAGCTTCCAACTAATCTACTTACATAGATTAGAACTTTTTTAAATTCCCGACAATTACGCCTTAGTTTCGATAGAAATATAGAAGAATTTAGTAACGTAGAAACGGGTATACCGTAAGGAAGTCCTATTTCGCCGATACTATTTCTAATATATATCCGAGACCTATTTTAGACGAACTCCGTTACCTACTTATCTTACGTCGATAATATCTCTTTAATAGCAAGCTCGAAAAGCTAGAAAAAGAATATTAAGATACTAGAAAGAGAAGCGGAAAGACTCTATAAACTAGGCGCGGAAAATACTATATAATTCGACCTTAAAAAAACCGAATTAATATATTTCTCTAAAGAAAAAACGGTAAGAGATTCTACTTTAAAACTATCTACGGGTTTAGTTATAAAGCCTAGGAATCTAGTCCGATATCTAGGAGTTTTCTTAGACCTACTCTTTAATTTTAAGGAACACGTCGATATTAGAATAAGCTAAGCTCGTTCGAGCCTCTCGAGGATAAATAGACTAGCTAATATCGAAAACGGACTAAAATCTAACGCGGTACGGTAGTTATACTTAGCCTACGTTACCTCCGTCTCCGATTACGGCTCTGTCTTATACTGGAATAACCAAGCGAATTTTAAACGAAAAGCTACGATACTCTAGAATCTAGCTCTACGGAAAATACTAGGCGTTTTTAAAACCGCTCTAATTACTCCCCTCAAAATAGAAGCCGCGATCCTACCCTCGGAAATTCGCTTAGAAAACAACCTCCGATTCTACGCCCTACGAAGTCTTAAATTAGACCGAAAATACCTAATTCGAAGCCTTCTAGAAAGAGAGAACGAATACGAAAGTAAGCTCGTTCGAAAAATTAGAGACTTTCTAAAAGATAAGCCGTATAACCTCGAAACGATTAATCCTTTCTACTTTCTACCTTAGGGGCTATCTACCTCCTACTCGGTTAAAGTCTCTAAACTCTCGAAAGAAGAACAAGCTAAGAAACACCTAAACGAACTTAAAAACCCTCCGGATAACCTAATAACTATCTATACGGACGCGAGTTCGATTCCGAATAAAACCGGAATTGGACTAGCAGTTTTTATAGATAGAAACGACCCTACCCTTAAAGACGAAACTACTATTATAGTAGGAAATATCGGGGATAATAACCTAGTTTATAACGGCGAACTAGAGGCTCTTACGAGAGCCCTCGAACTCGCAGTTAAAAACGAATATACCGATAAAGATATTAGAGTCTACGCGGATAACTAGGCCGCGCTCTACCGTCTAAAAACAATATTCGGAAATCTAGAATAACTAGCGTAAATACGAGCTTTAAACGCAGCTAAAACGCTTATCCTAAAAGGGAATTTAGTTTAATTAGAATAGGTCCCCGGCCATTTTAATATACGCGGTAACGAAGAAGCAGATTCCCTTACTAAATACGCCTATAAAATAAACCCGAATAACGAATCGATAAGCTACGCATTCTTTCGAATGCTAACGCAAGTAGATTTTATTAATTCGTAGTAAAAAACAGCGAATAAGCAAGCGGAAATAGCCTCTAAAGAGTCTTATCTAAGGCGGTTTAACTGGAAGATAAAACGAAAGTTAATAGACCTCTCTACGGAGAGAGAAACTAGCTCCGCGTTCTACTAGCTTAAAATAGAATACGGATACTTTAAGTCCTATCTAAACCGCTTTAGATTAAACCCCTCTAATAGCTGCCCGTGTAATAATACGGCTAAATAAACCCCCCGGCACCTAATTCTAGACTGTAAAAAGTATCGACTCGAAAGAGAAGATATATATACTAGTCTAGAAACAAAAAACCCCTCCTTAGACCTCGTTTTTAATACCGAAGAAGGACGGAAGGCTCTTCTAAGCTTTCTATCGACAACTAAAATAGCTACCCGAAAGTGGCTATTAGAACTTATTTCGACGGAAGCCTAAATACGTACTTTCGAAAAACTAACTTTAGCCTCTTCTTTTAAAAGAAGTTATTCTCTCTTATTTTATTTTTCTTTTATCTTCTACCTCTTCTTATCTCTCTACTTACTTCCCTATTTCTTCCTAAAAAGCACCGGCTTAGCCCCTACTATTTCTAGACTTCTTTCCGAAGAAAAACCCGAATAAAAATCCCGGTTGAAATACCGGACTAGATATATTAGTAGACTAGCCGTCTTTTATAAGCTTAGCTTATATAAGGACGTTAAACGAATAAATAAATAAATAAATAAACGTTACTATTCTATCGGCGAAGCTAATACTAGGGTCGTAGTATTAAAGCTAGAAGTCGCCTAAGATAATAGAGTACGTATCTATACGCGCGACGTAGTAGAGGGCTTATTTCTAGTATCTATCTATAGTAATAGGTACTAGGTAGCCGTAGATTAACTATTAGAAGAAGGACCCGTCTCTAAGGATTATACGGATTCTTTTTATAAGAGGGAAAGTACTAAGTTTATTTACGCGAGTAAAGGGTTTATTAACGAGGTTAGCTTAGCTACTATTATCGAGGAGAATACGTATATTTATACTATTTATAGTTGTCTTAAGAATTATATAGGATTCTTTTTCTATACGGGAGCGGTTGTCTACTATAAAGAAAGAAACTAATACTTTTAATCTCGAAATAGTAGGTAGGCTTCGCTTATCCGTAGCTCCTTCTACGGTATATTCTAGGGAGCGACTTAGTCCTAGAACTAGAAGTTTTCCGAATTACTAAGATAGCTAGGGTTCTAAGAGTTAAAGAGTTTAGACTTAATATTAATACTACTAAACTTAGCGGGCTTATTCTTTAGTAGATAGTAGGGGTTAATAGTATAATATCTAGAGCCGCGGTAGTAGTAGTAGCGGCCTTACTAGCTAAGCTAGAGCCTAGCTTAGAAATCTCTAGCGAGGCTCTTAGAGTTAGACTTAGATTCGTACTAGATATCGGACTATCTTAGAGGCTTAGTTATAGTAGGAGTAAGCGCTAAGTTTAGATTTAAGCGACGTTTACTATTAGTAGAAGGAGCGGAGATTATACGGCTACTATTATTATTATTTATAGTAGAAGTAGTCTAGGGCTTATCTTTATTACGAGGGTAGTTAATACGGATTTTACTAGAGCGAGCCTTAATACTATATAGGGCGTTAAGTATTTTATTAATAGATTTATACTCGGTAGCTAGAATACTAAACCTAAGATTACGGTTAATAGAGGAACGAAGAGTCTCTATTTTTTCTTTCTCGTTAGTGCTGGCTAGGTTCTAAAGAATAGCGATATAAGCGTAAAAGACGTCGATAGCCTCGTCGGACCTTTACGAGATCCTAGTAAGGTTAATCCGTACCTTTCTAGCTACGTTATCTATACCGTAAGTCTTTCTAAGTCTTTTTAGAAACTCTTCGGCGGTTATACCTTCTTTAATAGAGAAAGGGCGTATTATACTAGCGATTTCCGTACTTAGACGCTACTAGATATAGCGGACTATAAGACGGTTATCGCCGCGGAAGTATCTAGACTCGATAGTAAGCTTATCCTTAATATTATCGCGGAAGTAAACGAAGTAATCGAGTATAGTAGCGGTAAGCTTATCTACGTTACTAGTAAGTATCTTACGAGAGCCTTTAGTAACGTTTTCTTAAGAGTCGACGGTGCCTTTACGTCGGGCGCGGGCGGCGTATTTATCGAGGCGCTAGAAGGCTTAGCGGTTAAGCTCGCGTAGTTAGACGTTTTCGCGGTTTCTTTCTTTAAGAGAGTAGATAAAGTTAGTAATCTAGCCTTCTTATTTAACGCCCGTACGCTAGAGAGCGTCTCGTTTCTCGCGGAGGTTATTACGCTCTAGACGAATACGAGCGAGGTTCTTTAAAGTAGTATTAAGTTTAGCTATAGTCTCGTAGAGGTAGATAAGAAGCCTAGCGCGGGCGGCGGCGTTAGAGAAACGGTTACTAAAGTCCTTAAAGTCGTAGATTTTCGTATTCTTAGAGTACTACTACGGCTTATAGACGGGGGACTACGCTAGATCTACTTTAAGGTCGGTAAGAACTCTAATAGCGGACTTAGATAGAGGGTCTTCGAGTTTAAGTTAAGGAAGGTCGGCGTTAAATAGACCTTCGATATTATCTAAGATAAGGGCGCGGCTCTTACTAAAGATACGCTAGCTAGAGGAGTCGACGATAGCTACGCGGGGCTATATATCTCCTTTATCGATTATTATAGAGCGTCCGCGAGTTATTAGTATAGTTCTTAGTAGTTAGTCTTAGGGGGTCTAGAACGTCTTAGCTTTTATCGGCGGTAGTCTATACTAAGTAAAGATTTTCTTAGTAGTAAAGATAATCTAGCCTTTCTAATACTAGGTAACTAAGTAAGCTTCGCTAGGTCTAAGAAGATTACTAGATATTACTAGGTTAGATAGTAGCTAAACTACTATACTAAGGTTTTAGTACTTAGATTATATAAGATAGCTTAAACTAAAAGAATAGTATTACTATTAAGAAGAAATCTAAGTATAAAGAGAAAAAGAAGAGAAGATAATAGAGAGGTAGATAGATAGATATACCTAGCTACCTCGGCGCTACTATAACTAAGCCTACGAAATAACGTTATTCTAGTTTCTATCTAACCTACGGAGCCGCTAGGTACTTACTCGGCGGCCTAATCTACTATCTAAGCCTTAGGAGTCTAATAGCTAAGCCGGTACTTTTTAGGAAGAAATAGAAAAGTAAGTAGAGAGATAAGAAGAGATAGAAGATAAAAGAAAAATAAGGGAGAATAACTTCTTTTTTAAGGAGAGACTAAAGTTAGTTTTTTCGAAAGTACGTATTTAGACTTCCGTTAAAGTAAGTTCTAATAGCTACTTTCGGGTAGCTATTTTAGTTGTCGATAAAAAGCTTAGAAGAGCTTTTCGTTCTTCTTCGATATTAAAAACGAGGTCTAAGGAGGGATTTTTCGTTTCTAGACTAGTATATATATCTTCTCTTTCGAGTCGATACTTTTTACAGTCTAGAATTAGGTGCCGAGGGGTTTATTTAGCCGTATTATTACACGGGTAATACTTAGAGAAGTTTAATCTAAAGCGGTTTAAATAGGACTTAAAGTATTCGTATTCTATTTTAAGTTAATAAAACGTAGAGCTAGTTTCTCTCTTCGTAGAGAGATCTATTAACTTTCGTTTTATTTTCTAGTTAAACCGCCTTAGATAAGACTCTTTAGAGGCTATTTCCGCTTACTTATTCGCTATTTTTTACTACGAATTAATAAAATCTACTTGCGTTAGTATTCGAAAGAATACGTAGCTAGTCGATTCGTTATTCGGGTTTATTTTATAGGCGTATTTAGCTAGGAAATCTACTTCGTTATACAGATATTAAAATAGCCGGGGACCTATTCTAATTAAACTAAATTCCCTTTTAGAATAAGCGTTTTAGCTGCGTTTAAAGCTCGTATTTACGCTAGTTATCCTAGATTTCTAGATAGTATTTTTAGACGGTAGAGCGCGGCCTAGTTATCCGCGTAGACTCTAATATCTTTATCGGTATATCCGTTTTTAACTGCGAGTTTGAGGGCTCTCGTAAGAGCCTCTAGTTCGCCGTTATAAACTAGGTTATTATTCCCGATATTTCCTACTAAAATAGTAGTTTCGTCTTTAAGTATAGGATCGTTTCTATCTATAAAAACGGCTAGTCCTATTCCAGTTTTATTCGGAATCGAACTTACGTCCGTATAGATAGAAATTAGGTTATCTAGAGGGTTTTTAAGTTCGTTTAGATATTTCTTAGCTTATTCTTCTTTTAAGAGTTTAGAGACTTTAACCGAGTAGGAGGTAGATAGCCCCTAGGGTAGAAAGTAGAAAGGATTAACCGTTTTGAGGTTATATAGCTTATTCTTTAGAAAGTCTCTAATTTTTCGAACGAGCTTACTTTCGTATTCGTTCTCTTTTTCTAGAAGGCTTCGAATTAGGTGTTTTCAGTCTAATTTAAGACTTCGTAGGGCGTAGAATCGGAGGTTATTTTCTAAGCGAATTTCCGAGGGTGGGATCGCGGCTTCTATTTTGAGGGGAGTAATTAGAGCGGTTTTAAAAACGCCTAGTATTTTCCGTAGAGCTAGATTCTAGAGTATCGTAGCTTTTTGTTTAAAATTCGCTTGGTTATTCTAGTATAAAACGGAGCCGTAGTCGGAGACGGAGGTAACGTAGGCTAAGTATAACTACCGTACCGCGTTAGGTTTTAGTCCGTTTTCGATATTAGCTAGTCTATTTATCCTCGAGAGGCTCGAACGAGCTTAGCTTATTCTAATATCGACGTGTTCCTTAAAATTAAAGAGTAGGTCTAAGAAAACTCCTAGATATCGGACTAGATTCCTAGGCTTTATAACTAAACCCGTAGATAGTTTTAAAGTAGAATCTCTTACCGTTTTTTCTTTAGAGAAATATATTAATTCGGTTTTTTTAAGGTCGAATTATATAGTATTTTCCGCGCCTAGTTTATAGAGTCTTTCCGCTTCTCTTTCTAGTATCTTAATATTCTTTTTCTAGCTTTTCATTAAAGAGATATTATCGACGTAAGATAAGTAGGTAACGGAGTTCGTCTAAAATAGGTCTCGGATATATATTAGAAATAGTATCGGCGAAATAGAACTTCCTTACGGTATACCCGTTTCTACGTTACTAAATTCTTCTATATTTCCGTCGAAACTAAGGCGTAATTATCGGGAATTTAAGAAAGTTCTAATCTACGCGAGTAGATTAGTCGGAAGCTTTAACTTTCTTAAAATTCCTAGAAGTTATTCTTACGCGACGTGGTTATAAGCGCCGCGTACGTCTAGAAATAGCGTAGATATTTTTAGCTTTGTCTTTCGGTTTTCCTCTACTAAATTCGTTAGAATAAAGCAGGCGTCTATAGCGGATTTTTTAAGTCTTCCCCCTATTTATATAGGGTGAATTAGGTTTGTCGTTTCCGCTAGAAAACCGAGGCGTTTAGCTATTACTCGTTCGAGTACTTTTCCTAGGCAATTTAATAAAGAAATAACCCTATAAGTCTTTAGATTCGCGGGATCCGGCTTATTAGGTTTTTTTAAAATTGCCCCCGTTGCTTATCTCCAGCACTTTAGATAGTAGCCATATTTAAAGAGGTTCGAATAGATAAAATAGAAGGCTTTTAGGAATGCGTTATAGGCCTAAATAATAATTTATTAGGATATTAAATTAGGTCCGGGCGTAGTTCCTTTTATTAGGTTCGAACACGTTCGTTCGAGCTCTTTTTTATCTAGAATTAGCTATTCCTAGCTTGGATCTAACTGGTAATTTATCTAATTATTTTCGATTCGTGCGTTAGAAGGGGATAGAAATAACGTTTCTTTTAGCGCGGAGCTTTTCCCCTTCTAGCTATCTTATAGTAGGCTATTTTTAGCCCGAATCGGAGGGATTCGTTCTATCGGACGGTATTTTATATAGGCTATTACTTTAAAGATAGTTTCGGGGGTATTTTTACTTAGAAACGAATTCTAGTGGTCCCGTTTAGCTTTACGAATAGAGGAGAAGTATTCGTTTCGGGTTTTTAGAAAGTCTTACTTATTTACGAGCTCCGGCGAGCGTCGTATAAGCCGCGTTTATCGTTTAAGGTTCCCTCGAGCCTCCGTTAGAATAGAATTCTACTAGGGTTTAGCTTTAGCTAGCGGTGTAGTTTTTAGGATAGCTTAGTCCGCTACTTACCGTATAAGGTTAGTTAGGAATTCTCCTAGTTTTTCTAAGAGTAAGACTTCTTTCGAACGGTCTTTTAGAATCTCTAGGCTAAGATCTTTATTCTCTTCTTCTAGAATAGCTAGCTAGGGGTATAGCTTTTCTATAAAGTTCGAGGCTTTTTTTTTAAAGATCTTAGAGAATTTATCCTAGTTCGCCTTCTCGTAATTAAATCTAATTTACTTAGATTTTTCCTAGTTTATTCGTTTATTTAATTAGATTTAAAATAAAATAAGGAAGTAGTCGGATTCGATAGATTCGAGTATTTGCTAGTCCGTTATTTTATTCGTTAGCCCTCGGCTAGAGAGCGTTAGATCTATTACCGTAGGCCTATCTAGATTCGGCCGGTAGAAGGTACCTTCTCCCGGCGTATTTAGTAGGTCTAGGTTATTAGATTCAATCTAATTAATTAGGGCGGAGGCCCCGTTCGAGTAGGGGGACCTTAGGTCCCACTACGGATAGTAAATATTAAAGTCCCCGGCTATAATACTAGGGAATTCTAGCTATTAGTAGCCTAGAATACGTTCTAGCGTATAGAGGGAATTATCGTTTCCTTATTCCTTTTGGTTATATAAATTAAAGAGGTAGAATTAACTATTTTCCTCTATTATTTTTAGAACTATTAGGTTAGGGGATTTAGTTACCGCGGAGTTATAGTTAATATCTATTTCCGTTAGATAATAGAATATATATACTAACGTACGCGGTCTTTCCGTTAGAGAATAATCCGGTAGAATTTAAACGAACGCGGGATAGTTAACCGACCGCCTTTCTCTAGGATTTTCGGGGTTTATTAGCTATGGTTCTTATATAAGAATTAGGCTAATTTTAAGATCGATTACTTTAGATAAAAGGCTCTCCGTAGCTAGAGCGTTTCTATTTAAATTTACTTGAAATACCCTTAATTTATCTATAGATAAAGAAGGTTAGTTAATTCGAATTAGGGTAGTACTAGTACCGTATACCTTTAGAGGCTTTATAGCCTATAAATTTATACTTATACTCTCCCGTAAGGTATTCCTTTTTATAGATTTCGTATATAGGTGTCCTCGTATACTTAGCCGTTTCGTATCCGTTTTTAAGGCAGTTACGGCACTAAATCCCCTTAGGAATAGTCCGTACTTTCTCTACCTTATAGCTTATTCCGTATATAAAAAGGCGGCTATTAATAGCCTTTTTCTATTTCTTTTCGGTACGAAACGAGACTATAATAGATCCTACGGATTAGTTTTCTCTTTTCTCCTTAGAGGTGGCCTAGTAGGGCTTTCCGATAGGAGAAAGACCTACGTTAAAGGTCTCTATTTCTTCCTTAATAAAGGAATTGATTAGAATATCCTTAGTCTCCCGCGTAGGGATTCCGTAGATAATAACCTTATACTAGGCCTCGACTAGTTTCGGGTTAGAATTAGGAAGGACTTTCCTAATAATATCCTCTTTTTCTAAGAGGAATTAGCTAGTATAGCCTTCGGTACCCGTAATTAGGATATTTCTCTTAAACGAAAGAGAAGTTCCTTAGATAACGGGTTTATTTACGAAACCGGCTTCCGCGAACGCGAGGTTTAGCTTTTATCGAAGTCGGATTCCGTTAAATTAGTCTCGTACGCCGTCGTAGGAGACGGTAATTTATCTATCTTTAATAGACGTTAGTTTTACGAGCTTCGTAGTTGTTTTTTTAGTTAGTTTTTTATACGATACGGTTATAAAACCGTCGTTTAGAACTAAATCTACCGCTACCGAGGCGTAGGAGGTAGGTTTTTTAGCTAGGACTAGCTAGCTCGGCTAGGGTTTTCCCGTAGGAACTATAGAGGTAGCTCCGAGATTCCTCGTTTTATTCGAGAGCGTACGGAATACGTTCTCGAGAGCGCGGACTTCGGTTACGAGAATCGACTTAGTAAAGTTGATTTTCCCTTTTACCGTATATTCGCGGAAGACGGTAAGGAGTTCGCTAAGATTATTTACCTTAGACTAGTCGTCTTCGAGGTCGATCGCCTTAATAAGGCAGTCGAACGCGGCTTCGATATATTCCGCGGAGGTCTTTAGTTTCGATCCCGGTATATACCGGGTTCTTTTCTCGGGGCGGAATTCGAACGGGTTAGTACCCGTAGTTATCGGCGAGAAGAAAAGTCTTTTTTCTAGCGTCGGCGTAGGCTCTATCGTTACCGTTACCTTCGGCCTTCTCGATAGCGGTGTTACTTTATCGTTTTCTATCTCGATATCTTCGATACTACTAGAACCCGTAGTATTCGAAGATTCGATAACTACCGGCGTAGTCGATAGTCGAATTAGAGTCGAGGGGCGTAAAGGGTCTAGGAAATCCGGAGGGTCTAAGAGCGGATATCCTTAGTTTTCTATACTCTTTCTAGAAAGGAAATAGTAGAAAATAGGAAATTAGACTAGAAAGAAATCGCCGGCTTTAGTTTCGTCTAAACTAAGCCGTAAACAAACGAATTCCGAGCGAGCGCGGGGAATTTTCTTCGTTACTTTCTTCCGAGAAGTAACGAAGCGCTTTCGAGGCTATTCGGTTAAGCTTTTTACTTATTTTCGGTTATTCTTAGTTCGCGTAGGTAGCGAGGTAGTAAAAACTCTACGTATACGGGCCGCGGAAAAGGGGCGGGACGGAGACGAGGAGAAAGCGCTTCTTCGCCTTAGATTTAGGTGCGTAAACGCGCTCCAAATCTAGTATAACTTAGTACGGAGGTGCGCGTAGGTATCTTCTAGCCGTAGCTTAGATTTCGTACGTTTTAGAGTCGTTTTAGGGTCTTAGTAGGGGTGCGGAGGTTAAGAAAGGCGATTCGGCCTAATAAGGTCTCTTTTCTACGCGATAGCGCAATAGCGCGTATAGCTACGAAGTTAAGATTCGAGAATCTAGCTAAGAGAATCGAGAGCTTTCGATAGATACTGGTCTTAGCGCTTTTTCTCGGAGTTAAATTTGAAGGTTATATCTAATATAAATAGTAACGTTTAACTCGGCGGAGTATTTTAAGAACGGATACCTCGCCTATAGTAAGCTATATACGATAAGAGCTATAGACTACTACCTTCCGCTACCTAACCCTCCGAAGTAAAATATTAATATCTAGTTCTATAGTACCGCTATCTTTATCCGCCTCGCTTATAAAAAAGACTACTAAGGCTTTATTCTAAATAGGGCTTCTAACGAGGCCGCCTTCGCCGCTACTACCGTAGCCGTAGTAAAGGAAGTAGATTATTAGAAGTTTATAAAGGGTAAAGGGAAACTTATAAAGAAGGACCGGCTCGCTAGGCTATCTTAAGCCTACTACTAGATAGAGGATCTCTAGAATATTAAGAAAGCTAATAAGCTCGTACTCTACTATCTAGAGAACTACGAGATTAACCTTAAATCTAGATCTAAACCTTTCTACGTTAAGAACTATAAGCCGATATCCTCTTAAGAAAGCGACGTATTATAGAAGTATATTTAGAAGTATCTAGATAAAGGCTAGATCCGCTCTAGTATCTTCTATATATCTACTCTAATACTCGTTATTAGAAAACCCTCTAGAGGCCTTAGAATATACGTTAACTACCGAGCCCTTAACGTAATTACCGAAAAGAACCGGTATCCAATTTCTAATATTAACGAGACCTTTACCCGCCTAAATAAGGCTAAGATCTTTACTAAACTCGATGTTATTACCGCCTTTAATAAGATCCGCATTAAGGAGGGCTATAAATATCTTACCTTCTTTAATACTCGCTTCGGATAATACGAGTACTTAGTTATACTCTTCGAACTCTATAATATACCCGCTACGTTTTAAAGCTATATTAATAGCTTCGTATTAGACTACCTAGACTAATTCTATACGGCTTACCTTAATAACGTGCTAGTCTATAGCGAGAACGAGAAGGAATATATAAAATACGTTAATAAAGTCCTCGCGAGACTAAAGAAAAGAGGCCTATAGCTCGATATCGATAAATATAAGTTTAACGTTAAAACTATTAAATACCTCGGCCTTATAGTTAGAGTCGACGGTATCTAGATAGACTCTAAGAAAGTTAAAGCGATTCTAAACTAGAAGGTATCCGCGTCGGTAAAAGACGTTTAGGCCTTTCTAGAATTCGCTAATTTCTACCGCCGCTTTATCCGCTACTTCTCCTAACTATTTAAGCCGCTTATAGAACTTACTAAAGGCGAATACTTTATAACTAGAACTAGTAAAAGAAAAATAAAGTACGTACTATTTTCCTAGGGGGATAAGAAGTAGTCCGCCTTCGAAGAGCTAAAAAAAGCCTTTACTACTACTCCGATCTTAGCTTACTACGACTCTAAAAAGAAAACGTAGGTAGAGACTAACGCCTCTAACTTCGTTATCGCCGGTATACTCTCCTAAATATACGGAGACGTTCTAAAGCCTATCGCCTTTTTTTCTAAGAAGATATCCTCCGCTAAGATAAACTATATAATCTACGATAAGGAACTCCTCGTAATTATTTATTTCTTTAAGATCTAGAAGCCTAAGCTTATAGGCGCCGAGCTAGAGAAGCTAATTAAGGTTCTTACTAACTATAAGAACCTCTAGTACTATATAACTACTAAGTAGCTAACTAGTAGGCAAGCGAGATAGACTAAGTTTCTCTTAGTATTTAACTTTACTATTACGTACCGCCCTAGTAAGTAAGGCGAAAAGCCGGACTCTCTTATACGCCGATTATAGAACCTCCTCTAAGAAGTAGAGAATCTCTATAGGTAATATAGGTTCTAATAAATACTTAAGGACTATAATATCGAAGAAGATATAAAGATCGCTTTAAATTCTATCTTCTTCGCGGATAACGAGATCTCTAAAGAAGCCGAAGAGAACTCTAAGTAAGATATAATTAAGAAGGCCCTAAAGTTAGACTACGAGAGCGACGAATACCTCTAGAATCTTATAGCCGTAGTAGATAAGAAACTTCGCCGTATATCTATATATCTTTTAGAGTACGGCTATAAACTAAATATAGCCGACCTTAGAGTCTTAGACTATCGCTTATACTATAAGAATCGCCTTATAGTCCTAAATAATAAAGAGACCCGCCTATAAGTTCTTAAGAGCTACTACGATAACTAACTATTAGGCTATCCGGGCTATAAGGCTATATATTACTATCTTAGAGAATACTACTAGTAGCCTAATATACGTAATAATATAGCGGTCTATTATAAGAACTACTTTTACTACCGCCGCTATAAACTATACTCGAAATAAAAATAAGAACTTCTATAATCTCTGTCGATTCCCTAGTAGAAGTAGCTTAATATCTTAATAGACTTCGCCGAAAAGCTTACTCCGTACTTTCGTAAAGGGTAGACGTTCTAGTACTATCTAGTCGTAACCGACCGCCTTACTAAACGAAGAATCTACGAGCTACTAATCTCTCTTACGTTAGAGGAAGTTACTAAAGCCCTCTAGCGCCGGATATTTAGTATCTACGGTTTCCTCCTTAGTATCCTATTTAACTAAGAAAGCGCTATAAACTCCTAGCTATATAGAAGAATTCTAGAAAGATACCGCGTTAAGATTAAAATATCTACTATATACTATCTAGAGATAGACGGCTAAAGCGAGAGCAGCGTTAAAACCTTTAAATAGTACCTCCGTAAATTCGTTAACTACGTCTAAGATAACTAGGTTAACTTCTTACTAGACGTAGAGTTTATAGTAAACATCTATATTAGCGTATCTACCGGCGTCTCCTTCTTTTTCGTAGATAACGGCTTCTATCCGCGTACTAGTCTAGAATCTAAGAATACGAAAAGCCCTTAGTCGGCGGAAGTTACTAGAGTAGACCGTCTCTTAGACCGCTATAACGCTATAAGAGAGTTCCTCTAGAAATAACTCTACTAGATCTAGAAAGAATAAGAACGCTATACTAATAAGCTCTAATAATCTTATCTAGCCTTTAAACTCGGCGATAAGGTCTTTATAGACGCTAGGTACTTTAATCTAAATAGAGAAACGAAGTCCCTTAGACCTAAAAGTATAGGGCCCTATAAAATTATCTAGGTTATCGATAATAAAGCCTACGAAATCGCGCTTCTAGAATATATATAAAATAAGAGCCTCTTTAATATCTTCTATCCTTAGAAGCTTTATCTCGCTCTAAATAACTTCTATCCGGGCTAAGTATAAGAACTAGGCCCTATAGTCCTAATCTAGGACGACGATAAAGATACGCTATACGAAGAATAGAAAGTACTAGAGATAGTTAGTATAAGGACTAAATATAAATAGGGAGTTTAAGAATAGTATAAGAGGGTCTCTATTAGATAATAGACGAATTCTTAGGGAATTTAAGGGGCCCGTTAGGCGGGACTTATATATAGGCGAGCTGTGTTTAGGTTACGTAACCTGCACGGGCCGCTTAGACTTCGTGAGGAGCTAATAGCTCCTCGTATATAAGTAGTAGAGAGTCCTATATTCGAAGTCCTTATACTACTCCCCTCTTTTAGGAAGGCGTCCTTAACTCTAAAAGGTAAAAAACTTACTAGCTCTAGATACTATTTATAGTATTAAAACCTCCGTTAGAAGGGAAAAAGATATATACTAGAGGCGGTAAGAAAACCTTAAGTTAGAGAAGATAAAGTTAATACTACTAAAGATATCTAGAGTACTTATAACGGCCTTATATACTTTTTATATAGGGCTCGCGTCTATATCGCGGAGAGTTTATAGGCTATAACTAGCTTTTTATTATAGGTAGTATAACTAATTCTTAAGCTATAGTATCTTTTAAGTTATAAGGCGTATCCGTCTAGCGTAGTTCTCGCGCTAGCGTAGATACGCTTTAGAGCCTTATTAGCTAGTAAGCTAGCTTTATCTTAAAGAGAATAGGGCCGTACTTATACGAACTTACTTATTATACGTATAGTATACGTAGCGGTTAGTAGGTTATAGTAGGCTATTACTAGTAGTAGCTAGCTTTCGCTAGTAGTAGCTATCTACTATCTATAGAAGCTAATTTACTTATTATAGCTTATACGAATAGAGGTATTAACTACGTATACGCTTCTACTAGCGGCTAAGAATTACGCGTTATAAGTCTTTCTTTATTAAGCTATTCTTCGCGTACGAGTTATATACGTATCTACTATGTATAGTAGCCGATATCGGTATATTAGGAGGGTATATATATAATTCTTCTACTCTATATTCTCCTCTCCTCTATAACTATCGTTTTTATCTATCTTTATAGCTTTCTTAAACTTCTTTAGCTCTTTTCTTAATCTTTAACCTCTTTAATATATCTACTTCCTCCCCTCTTAATACTTTAGTATCGATACGCCGTATCGTTACCGCTCGCGAGCTATCTACTTACCTCGAAGCTTAGCCTAAACTCGTCGAGATATTTTACGAGCGCTACCTCTTTTACTAGTACGATATTAAGAAGACCGCTAAAGAATATAAGGGGGCTATTAAGGCTAACTATATTCGCTTAACGCTAGAAGCTAAGTATACGCGCTACTTCTTAGCGAAGTACTCTTACTTTCTTATAAGTTATTTACTTACTTTACCTTATATTACGTAAGAAATACGAGAAGTATACGTTTTAGTTACTAATAGTAGCGTTTTTTAGCCTCCGCTCTAGTATTATTATACTTATAATATCTTAAGTACTCTACGCGTCTACGCTCTCGATTATTACCGACGTAATAAGAACGACGCTAACGAGCTATTAGGCCGCGTTAGCACGTACGTTATAAAGTACCTCGCGAGCCGTAAGGCTTATAATAAACGCTTAGCTTCTATAAAGAAGTCTAAGAGCGGCGAGCTCTAATACGCCTATAATTACCGCGCCTCTAATAATAAGAATATAGAGCGCTACTTAGTAAGAGTTCTCGTTCTATATAGTACTCGTATAGCTTACGTAGATATAGGCTAGACTAGGGGGTACGGGCTTAATATTATCTAAGAATATTATTATAGATTAAGAGGAGGAGGACGCGTTTATACGGCTCTAGAATATCTTTCGAGAGCCTATAGATACTAATCTAGCTCGCGATAAGTTACTAGACGAGTATAAGAGCTAGCGTAAGATATGTATATACTAGTTTAGTAGGATAGCGAAGTAGGCGGGTAGGTCTAGAGTTTAGAATTCTTTATTTTTTATTTTTTTTAATACTATTTAGCCTTTAAGTAGTATACGTTTTATATACTCTATTAATGCGAATATTATTACTTACGATTACTAATAACGGAGGCTTATAAGACTAAGCGTAGAAGCTATATTTATACCGATTATAGCCGTAGCGTACGATACTTTCTCGATATTATCTACTACTAGACTTCTATAGGTTCTATAAGGCTATAAAGCCTACTTTATCTTATTCTTAGCCTCGAGTTTTTCCCCTATCCTTTTTACGGGCTAGCCCTTATATATACTCTTCTTTACTTCGTATACGTATGCGCTTCGTACTCGGAGGCCGCGTCCCGCGCGGGTGTTTCTAACGGTATTCGTTAAGTAGTTCCTAGTAGTTAGAGAGTTTCGATTTAAACTTCTATTTATTATGCTTATTTAGCTAGCCCAGCTATTTAATAAGGTATTTTATTCTACTCGAGAAGTCGTTATAATAATCGACTATAGTCTTAATCTTCTACGTATTATCTACTAACTCTACCGTTAGTAGTATAAAGTCTAGGCGTACGGAATAGAGCTCTAGTAGCGAAATATAGAAGATAGAATAGAGGCGCGCTATTAATAGCGGAAGCTCTAGCTTATAAGCGTAGATACTAACCTTCTTAATAATCTTAAAGAAGCTTAGAAATTAGCTATTAAGCTTCTTATAAGAGCGCTTCGTATAAATATTCTTCGCTAAGAGTAGTACCTCTTTCCTAGTATTAAAGTATTTATCTAGGCGGCCGCGGTTATAGTAACGCGCCTAGAGTACTTATATATAGTAAATCGCTTCCCTTATATTCTCGCGTACGAGACGTATACGGTCTACCTACGCGGCGGCGGCGACCGGCGTATAGATAATATCCTCTAAGTTAGAGGAAGTAGCTTCTAGGCTATATAACTACTATAGGCCTCTTACGCCGTCTAGCGTACTAGATTTAGTTATATAGCTTAGTAGGTTTAGCGATACCTTTATTAAAGAGTACGGCGTATTATTATAGGTATATACTATCTATAGTAGAAGGAATACCTAGTTAGATTACTCCTAATTTATATAGATACGGAGGTAGTATTTAATCTCTTAATTCTAACGCTCTGTCTACCCGTTAGTTTACGGGTAGAAGGCGGTGCTAAACCGGCGCTAGATATCGAGTTCGTAATAGAAGTTTACCTAGTATTTACTTATAAATACCGTACCTCTATCTAATACTAGGGAGTCTAGAATAATAGTTTTTAAGAAGTATTCTTATAGGAGGTCTACTAAAGTTCTTATATTAATAGTCTTACGTACTAGAAAGTAGTATACCTTCTTTATTATCCGGTCTATTAGGACTAGAATTAAGTCCGCTATAGCCTCTTCGCGAGTTATAGACTCGGGTAGGTCCGTAATAAAGTTAAGAGATAGATACTTTTATAGCTCCGTCTCTACTTCTAGCGGCTATAGAAGACCGTAGAGCTTATAGCGTCGTACCTTATATCTTTAGTACTTATCGTAACTATAAATATATATCTATACGTTTCTTATTAGGTTAGGCTATTCGTACTTACGACCGATTACTATAGTAGTACGTTTAGAGCCGTAATAGCCGTCTAAGAGGTTATCGTAGTTATAATAGAGTATCTCGTTCTTTAGTAGAATACTATTTAGGATAAAGACCTTTCTATTATATTATAATAGACCGTCTAGGTCTTTAGACTAGTAGTTTACGGCGAGGAACTCCGCTAGCTTCGCGCGTATTACTTAACTACTAACGTCTAGTTACTAGGCCTCGTAGATTAGTAATATAAGGGCCTTTAGAGGCTCTTCCGCTTAAGAATATTTACCGGTAGTAGCTACTACTACTACTCGACGGGGTACGAGGCTAGAGTATAGCCTAGTATTAGCGAGTTCGCGCGCTATACGTATACTACTCGTAGAGTCCTTATAGATATACTCGGCCGCCCCGGATCTTACGGGTACGCCGGCAGTATTCTCTAGTAAGAAAAAAGTAGAGGGTAAGCCCTTAGATTAGCTAGTATTAGTACGAGTATCCCTCGTATACGATTTATATACGTCTCGCGCGGTTAGAGTAGTAGCCCCGGGGGTATTTTCTATAATCCTCCGTACCCGTAGTTTTTACTATAACGTAGATAGTATAGCGTCTAGAACCGCCTTCTTTTCGACCTCTTTAAAACCCGATATATAGTTAGGCCGCCGGCTAAGAGGGTCTACTAGGTTTAAAGCCTCCGGCTTATATTTAATCTTAAAGTCGAACCGCGCTAGCTCTTCGGTATAGCATATCTATCGGCTCGTAAGACTTTTAGTAGTTATAAAGTACTTAAGATTATTATAATTATAGAGTACGCGTATAGCGTAGAGAGCGTATATAAGATAATATCGCTATAGTTAAAAGCCGGCTACGATTATAAGAAGTTTCTTATCGTAGATATTATATCTTACCTCTACCTTAGTAAGCTTCCGGCTATAGTAGGTAATAGGTAACTAGTATCTTTAGTTACCCTTCTATATATAGGGCTAAAGTAGAATACCTCTAATAGCGAAGTTTAACGTATCCGTAATTATTATTAGCGAAAGCTTAGAGTTAAAGTAACGAAGTACTAGCTTCTATATAAAGGCGGCTTTAAGCGTACGAAAAGTATACGCCGCGGCGTTAATCTACTAGAAGAAGAGATACTACTTAGTAGAGCTCTTCCGCGTAGAGCGCTTCTTCGCGTTTACGTTCGGCGGCCGCTAAGCCTTCTATAGAAGGTTATTAAGGGGCTTCGCGATAGACGAGTAGTTCTATATAAAGCGTCTATAGAAGTTAGTAAAGCCTAAAAACACTTAAACGCCTTAATATAAGATAGGCTCCGGCTATTCTTAAATAGCCCTAACGCGTTTCTAGTCTATAGTAACGCCCTAGAGGGTTATAATAAATTCTAGAAACTTAGCTCTAGTAGTATAGAAGGTATATTTAGATAACTTAGCGTATAAGTTTTAATTACGAAGGCGTTATAGTACTACGCGTATATATTATACGTATTCCTCTTCGTTCTTTAAGTAGATAAGGATATCGTCTAGGTAGACGATATAGATAATATCTATAAGGCTATCTAGCGCTTAATAGATATAGCTTTAAAAGATAGCGGACGCGTTAGCTAGGCTAAAGAGTATAATAAGGTATTTAAAAAGACCGTAGCGCGTCTTAAATACGGTTTTCTACTTATCGTCCTCTCGAATATAAATCCTATAATAGGCGTTACGTAGATTAAGTTTAGTAAAGACTTTCGTATAAAATATACGGTCTAATAGTTTACTAATAAGAAGTAAAAGATAGCGATTCTTAATTATAATCTTATTAAGGCCCCTATAATTAATATATAGCCGTATAGTCTTATTAGGCTTAGGGACGAAGAAGATAGGCGCGCTAGTAGGGGACTTACTAGGCCTAATCTAGCTCTTTTTAAGAGCCTTATCTAGGTACTCTTAAAGAATCTAAAGCTCGCGGGGCGATAGATTATAGATAGATATTTACGAAGGAGAAGTTCTATCTAGTAATTTAATAGCGTAGTTATATTTAGTATTAGAGGCGAGTACGCTAGCTAACTCGTCTAAAAAGACGTCTAAAAGATCCGCGTAATACGAAGGTAACTATTTAGCGGGGGCACTTACTACGGCTACTATAAGAGATACTCTAATAGGGCTAAGACTAGAGTACGTATTATATACGAGGGCTATATGGTACGCGGCCGCGTACTTCGTAAGCGTCGCTTAAGGCACTAGAAAGTACTCTAGATTTCGATTACTTCCGCCCTATATTTCTAGAACGTCCTCCGGAGTAAGTATTAGTTTCTAATAGAGGTAATATACTTTCTCGCCTTCCTTAAGGTCGGCGAGAAAGTCTTCGGGCGTCTATAGATAGACGTGCTAGAAAGAGTTATTAGACTAAGTAAAAATACCGGTTAAGAAGTTAAATAACGGCCCTACGTTTCTAAACTAGTTTATATCTAAAATAGTATTAAAGCCGGTAATATTAGCGCTCTAGAAGGGTAGCGCTTTAGTTATACGCTACTTATTAGTACTATCGGTAACTATTACTAAAAGTCGGTAGTAGTTATACGTAGTAACTAAGATATTATTTACCGCGCTTACGTCGAGCTTAAGAGTTAGATTCGAGAGAGGTACTTATATTCTTCGAACGGTATTTTAGGCTATTAGGTTTATTATAGAACTCGTATCTAGTAAAGCCTTTAGAGTATATACTCTATTAGGTAAGTATATAAGAATATTAGTAACGATTCTTAAGTTAAAGCTATTATTATACGGTTCTAGCGGCAGCTAGTCTAGGGCGGCTACTAGAGCTTTTCTTTTTCTATATCGCCGTTCTTTCTAGTAGCGTTAACTCGCTAGTTACTCTTTTTATAGGAGTCTTCTCCTCTATAGAGATAGATACGTTCCTTATATAAGGAGTCTACGATAGGGGCGCGCTTAGGCTCTATAGAGCTAGCGCTTCGAATAGAACCTCTTAACTAGTACTTACCGCGGCCTTAGAAAGTAGACCTACTACTCTAGTTAGACTCGCTTAAAGCTACGTTACTATAGGCGCGCTTACGAGTCGAGTAGTTCTTCTTAGGCGGACTATTAGCGTCTCTTATAAGAGTCTAGAGGTCTATAATAGACTTAAGACGCGAGATAACTTTATAGAAGTTCTTAAACGTCGTTACGTTATATAAGTAGTTACTTCGAAGAAGCTTCTTACGGTAGACGTTCGAAAGACGTAAGTAGTAGAAGTCTATTAGAAGTACTTTATTAAGAATCTTATACGAAAGCTACTTTATTAGACTTTCGAGTCGCGTATAAAGCGCCTAGTACTTAATACTAGGGCGTATCGTCGCTCTCTAGAAGTTTAGGATATTATCGAACCTTCGTATAGCGGGGTCTTTAATAATATTCTAAATAATACGAATAAACTTATTATATAGGAGGTCGCCCTTTTTATCGTTCTCTAACCGCTAGTATACGAGGTTAGTAAGGTTAGTATACTTTTTAAGGCTATAGAGGGCCTAGCGGATTCGCTCTATATAGTTATAATCGCTTATATATATAAGGGCGAAGATATTTTAGACCTTACGGTTCTAAGCCTCAAAGGCGGACTATATTACTATCTCTAAGGTAGATATTTAGTGTTTCTATAGGCGCTCGTATATCTTATCGAAGGTACGTATCGCTTTAGATATACCGGGGGTACGAGTCGCCTACGTATCGGGTTCGGATAGCTTACGGCGTATAAATATAATACGGTTCTATAAAGCGTCGATTATTTAGTTCGACTATTAAATTTCTTCTATAGTAACGTCTAGGTTCGTATTAAGAAGCCTATCTAGTTTAGCTTATAGTTACTTAATACGTTCTTTATAACTTAGAAGTTCGTTAGTAGCTCTCTCTACGTTACTTTCGATTATTAGATCTACTCTAGGAGTAAGAATACTAGAGGGGGTACTATTCGTAGGGTTCTCGCCTACTATACGTAAGATATTCGTAAGAGGCGCGCTACTTCTTAGATACGAGAAAGAGCGCGTATCGACTATCTTAAACTAGCTATTTAAGAAGAAGAATTCGAATATAAGAACTAGATATAGATAGGGAGTTTAAGAATAGTATAAGAGGGTCTCTATTAGATAATAGACGAATTCTTAGGAGATTCGAGGGGCCCGTTAGGCGGGACTTATATATAGGCGAGCGGTAAGCGAGATTACGTAACCCGTACGAGCCGCGCTAGGACTTCGTATAGGAGCCGATAGCTCCTCGTATATAAGTAGTAGAGAGTCTTATATTTAGAGTCCTTATAGTTAGCTATAGCGGATCGGCTAAAAACTATACCTATAGAACTACCTATACGCTAGATTAGAACGACTAGAACGCCGCTTCGCCTCTCTAGCTCTAGACTAACTTTAAGAACGCTCTAGATAAGGTTAGAGAATACTACGCCTAGTACTCTAAGATAGAACCCCCGCTAGATTTTTTTCTCCCGGAGCTCGGAGGACCTCGCTCGGAGGAGGGAGGAATAGTATTAGGCCCCTAAGACTTAGATAGTAGATTAGACCGCTAGGTAAGTATCTAGCGACTCTATAGATTAGATAGAAACTAAAATAACGTTATTCTATAGGCTTAGTTATAGTAGCGCTAAGGTAGCTAGATATATCTATCTACTTACCTCTCTATTACCTTCTCTTCTTTTTCTCTTTATACTTAGATTTCTTCTTAATAGTAATACTATTCTTTTAGTTTAAGCTATCTTATATAGCCCCTACTATTTCTTAACTTCTTCTCGAAGAAAACCCAAATTAAACTCCGATCGAAATACCGAACTAGATACGTTAGTAGACTAGCCGTCTTTTATAAGCTTAGCTTATATAAGAACGTTAAACGAATAAATAAATAAATAAATAAATACCGCTACCGCGGCTTTAAATACTATACTACTAACCTCTACTATCTACTAAAGAATAAGACCGCTAAGTTTAGTAGTATCGATATTAAGTCTAAACTCTTTAACTCTTAGAATTCTAGCTATCTTAGCGATTTAGAAAACTTCTAGTTCTAGGACTAAGTCGCTCTCTAGAATATACCGTAGAAGAGGCTACGGGTAAGCGAAGCCTACCTACTATTTCGAGGTTAAAAGTATTAGTTTCTTCCTTTATAGTAGATAACCGCTCCCGTATAGAAAAAGAATCCTATATAATCCTTAAGACAACTATAAATAGTATAAATATATATATTCTCCTTAATAATAGTAGCTAAGCTAACCTCGTTAATAAACTCTTTACTCGCGTAAATAAACTTAGTACTTTCCCTCTTATAAAAAGAATCCGTATAACCCTTAGAGACGGGTCCTTCTCTTAATAGTTAACCTACGGCTGTCTAGTATCTATTATAATAGACGGGTACTAAGAACGAGTGTTACGGCGCAGCAAGAAGGGAAGGAGAGGAAGTGCTGAGCTGGAGGAAATCGGACCCACCAACACAACACAGCCAAGATACAAGACGCCCGTGGCCACCCCGATGACTCAGCAACAACACCGCGGTCACAATGCCAAGGCCTGACCACTCAACCTGACCACCAGAACCACCGCGGTCACGGCCAGCGGTCACACCCACCATCTCCTACAGTATATAGAGCACACTCGTTCACAGTAGATAGGACCCCCGTGGTCAACTTGTCAATTGATTCCTACCCTACTATTGTACGAACCTCCCCTGCCTACCACTGTATTGGCCCCTAGAAAGCCCAAGCTGCCTGACGACGCGCCTCGACTCCCCCAGAAAGAGTCCCGGCGTAACACTTTGACCACCTTTCTTAGGCACCGGAGGTAACCCCACCCTGAAAACTACTAACCATGACATCCTGGACCGAAATCAGGAACAACCTTCCGACGGAGGAGGAACAGCTTCAGTCAATCCGTCCCTTGATCCCTGGAAACCCAGCTCTTAACATGAGGCTGCTCATTTCGGAAGCATATTCTCGGGCATAGCCTCCTTGAGTCGAGCAATCAACGGACCCAGAGTACCAGAGAACGCCAGTGAGGACTGCGGCCAAGTCCTTCTGGAGTACTTCATTCGAGGACAAGCCTTTACTGTCAACCGTACTATGGCCCTCCACCCCAGCCACCCCGCGACATCAGAATCGACCCCCCACAACACCAAACTAAAGATCAAGACCCCCGACACCTACGATGGGGATCGGCGTAAGCTCAACGACTTCCTGGCCCAACTAGAGAATTACTTCGAATTCTACAAAGCATCATTCAAGGACGATGAGGAAAGGGTCCGCTTTGCAGGAACCTACCTCCGAGGTAACGCAGCACGGTGGTTCGAACCCTATCGAAAGGATTTCCGCTCGGCCATCCCACGTACGGAAACCAGTAGCCTGTTCGCCAACTACAATCGCTTCGCCGACGCAATCAGACAAGCCTTTGGTAGCAAGAACGAGGAGCAGGAGGCCGCCCTTCGAATTCAGGACCTCCGACAAACCCGATCAGTCTCGGAATATGTCACGGAATTCCGCATGCTCGCCTCCTACCTCAATTGGAACGACCAATCCTCAAATACATCTTCTACAAGGGCCTAAAGCACAATGTGAAGGCCGAATTCGCCCGCACCGGATTACCCAAGGACCTTAGCGAGACCATCGACACGGCCATCCGAGTCGACCAACAACTGTTCAATTTCAGACAAGAGACAGGCCAAACCCGATACTCGGCCAACACCGCGCAACCTCGAAACAACCTACCCCCGGGGGACCCCATGGACTTAGATGCCAACCAACGACGAAACCCTCGGCTGGCGCCGGAGGAAGAACAGCGACGGCGTGAAAAGGGTCTTTGCTTCCACTGTGGAAAGCACGGACATATCAGCAGAAACTGCCCAGACAAACGAACCAGCAACCAGCGAACCAACGACAAGAAAACCACCTCGGCTACTGAAGGACGACCGGAGACCCCAACCATGACACCATCCACTGGTCCACTTGTAGCATCGAAGCCTGCCCCATTCACCAGGAAGCTAAGAACATCAGCGGGTACCACCCAAAAAACTAGAAACGCCTACTGAACTGGGGCTACAGCAGGCGAGGCCCCTGCCCCACAGGACCATAGCAGCATCGACCGGAAAACCACAGGACACCCACCAGAAAGCAAAGGAGACTCCGCAGAATACGGGAACCACTGGGTTGTCGTGACAAAATCAATGGACGCCGAGCTCTCACCCTCATCGACTCCGCATCACAAGGGAACTACGTCTCAAACCGATTTGCAGAAAAAGCCAACCTAAAACCCAGAGAAAAGGACCAACCATATCAGCTGAGAACTGTTGATGGATCCCCCAGCTCCTTTGGAGATGGAAAGGTAATCATCGAAACCCCGAAACTGACCCTCGAATACAAAAACCAGGGAACGTATCTGTCTAGACGTTACCAAGATCCCCAAGTATGATGTCATTCTCGGCATCCCTTGGCAGAAGAAATGGAAAATACAATACGATTGGGACAATGGAGGAATTACCCTCAAGTCCAGAGAACGAAACCAAGAACCAGAATGGAAACCACGCACCATAGCCGAACCGATTACCCACGTAAGCCTAATTTGAAAGCTGCGCTGGAAAGGACCCGAAAGAAGGGGCAAGCAATTGGAATGATGTGGTATCGCCCCACCACTACAAACAAAGAAAGAACCCGACAGATTAGTGCCACCAGACGAGAAAAACCAGACTACCCGACACCCGTGGGAGGAGATGACCCCACCAGGATACACGAACAGTACCTTGATGGCGTTCCTAAGGAATACCACCGGTTCAAGGAAATTTTCAGAGAAAAGATCGAAGACGCACTACCGGAACACAGACCATGGGACCACGAGATCAACTTGAAACCAGGCACTGAACCCCGATTTGGACCCCTATATCCAATGTCGGAAAAGGAGTTACAAGCAATGAGGGAACACTTGGACTTACTACTGAAGAAGGGATACATCCGACCCTCTCAATCCTCAGCAGGATTCCCGTCCTCTTCGTACCAAAGCCCGGAGGCAAGTTACGCCTCTGTGTGGATTACCGATCCCTGAACGACATTACCATCAAAGACCGCTACCTCTACCCCGCATCGATGAACTAAGGGATCGCCTCTCCGGGGCACGATTCTTCACCAAGTTAGACCTGCGGGATGGGTACCACCTTATCCGAATCAAGGAAGGACATGAATGGAAAACCGCATTCAGAACTCGATACGGTTTGTACGAGTACTTGGTAATGCCTTTCGGACTTACCAACGCCCCTGCCACATTCCAAGCCCTTGTCAACCACGTCCTACGAGAATATCTGGACCGATTCTGCACAGCCTACCTCGACGACATCCTGATCTACTCAGAAACCCTTGAAGAACACAAGGAACATGTATCCAAAGTCCTCCAGAAACTACTCGAATACAACCTCTCCGTCAAACCAGAAAATGTACCTTCCATGCCCAAAGGGTAGAATTCCTAGGCTTTATCATCGAACCAGGAAAAATAGTCATGGACCCAAAAAGGTGGAAGACATCCTGAAGTGGCCAGAACCAAGGAACGTCAAAGAAGTACAAGCCTTTTAGGGTTTGCCAACTTCTACCGACGATTCATCAAACGATACTCGCATGTAGCCGAACCCTAATCCGACTCACCCGAAAAATACCCTTTCACCTGGGAAGCACCCCAACAAGAGGCGTTTGATCAACTCAAAGGGCCTTCGTAGAAGCGCCGGTACTCCTCATGTTCGATCCTGACAAGCCACTCTACCTCGAAACTGACGCATCCGACTATGCCATTGGCGCTACCTCAGCCAGCCAGACGACGAGGGAAGATTACACCTATCGCGTATTACTCTCGCAAAATGTCACCCGCCGAGCTCAATTACGAGATACACGACAAAGAACTGCTTGCGATCGTCACAGCGTTCAAGGAATGGCGACACTACCTTGAGGGAGCTAACTACGAAATCACGGTATACTCGGATCACAAGAACCTGGGATACTTCACAACCACCAAGGTGTTAAACAGAAGACAAGTACGATGGGCAGAACAACTCGCCCCTTCTACTTCAAGATCCACTACCGGGGAAGTGAAAACGGCAAGGCCGACGCACTTAGCCGCAGAGCCGACCACGTGGAAGGAAAGCCAGAACTATCACCAGCAGTACTACGACAAAATGACGACGGCACGTTAGGCCCCAACCGCCCCCGAATCATTGAAGAATCCGACGCACCCTGGGAAGAACGAATACTGGCACCCATCATAAGGCTAGGGAGCCCCATCGACGACGACGAACCTCCACGAAACCCAACACCAGAGCAGGAGCCGGAGGACGAAGAGGAACCGCAGGACGAGGAACCCATACCAACACTTGAAGAAACCACGGAAGAGGCAGTAAACGAGGAAGAAGATGACACCGCCACTTGGGAACAAATCATCCAAGGAAAATATAACAATGATCCGCTATCCCAAGAACTGCTTCAACGAATAGGCACCCCGAACATGACGACCCTGACCTAGTCCAAGACCATAGAGGCAACATACTATTCCGCGGAAAAATCTACGTACCCACACCTCTGCGCAAACGGCTGACAAAGGAATACCACGAGTCCGCAGTTCACGGACACCCAGGAATGACAAGAACCTTGGAACGGCTTGCAAGACACTTCTACTTTCCCCGAATGAGGAAAGTAGTAGAGAAAGTCATCCAGGAATGTGACGAATGCGCAAAAAACAAGGTGGCACGACATGCACCATACGGACAACTACAGCTCATCACAACACCAACCAAACCCTGGGAATCGGTCACAATGGATTTTATCACCGACCTGCCAAATTCAGTAGACCCTGTGACTAAAGCGCGACACAACGCCATCCTGGTCATTGTCGACCGTTTGACAAAATGGGCAAACTTCATCCCTTGCAACAAAAAAATCGGAGCAGAAGGCTGCGCCTACCTCTTCCTCAGATATGTCTTCGCCCACCACGGGATGCCCAAGGAACTAATCACGGACCGAGACCCACGATTCAGAGCTAAGTTCTGGCAAACCTTGGTCCACAAGTTAGGAACTAAACACAAGATGTCAACAACGGCACACCCGCAAACCGATGGACAAACGGAACGAACCAACCAAACGCTAGAACAGTACCTAAGATTCTACCTGAATTACAGGCAAAACAACTGGGTCGAACTCCTACCATTAGCCCAATACGCGTACAACAGCACATCAACGGAAGCCACACAAACCACGCCCTTCTACGCCAACTACGGATTCGACCCTACTGCCTTCGGAGAACCCCAGATCTGCGAAGTACTCGCCCAAAAAGCTATGCTCAGAGCAGACCAGCTACGTGAACTACACCAGGAACTGGCCCGAGACATCAAATTCACCGCATACCGAATGGCCATGTACCATGACAGACGGCGCCAGGCGTCGCCGCCCCTGAAGGAGGGGGATAAAGTCTGGCTCCTCAGAAAAAACATCAAAACAACACGATCGAACGACAAATTGGACCACAAGAAAATCGGACCCTACCAAATTGAGAAAAAATTCACCTGTTTCCTTTAAACTCAGATTAACAAGTGGGTATACACCCAGTTTTCCACATCTCTTTACTTGAACCCGCACACAGCAACGCCGAACCTGACCCAGAACTTGAAATACACCCCGATGACGCCGACAAAGAATGGGACGTAGAGAAAATCTTGATGGAGACTGGATCGACGGTCAATTTAAGTACCTCATCAAATGGGAAGGAGCGGATTCCGCCGGGAACCGTGGGAACCCTCATGGGAACCAATCTCTTACCTTAACTGCGAGGAACTCATCCATGAATACCACCGACGAAACCCTGACCGCCCAAACCCAGAGCATCCTCCCACGACGCAACCCCGGAGGAGGCGTCAAGGACACCTGAAACTGGTCCACCGGTGCCTCTCGAGGAACCAGCCCGTCGGAACCCGCCACGTCACCACCGCCTGAACCAGATAACAAGGACCCTGAGCCGCCCGCGCCTCCTGCGCCTCCTCAGCCTCAATGGCCGCCAACTCCCGCTCAAACAACTCCTGACCGGGAATCCAGGAAGGAAAGTGTCCGCAACAGGCGGATCACCTTGACCGAGAAGTGGCGGTACGACGAACCAAACGTTGAGCCTCCTCTTGCAACCGCTGAATCTCGGCCTCATCCCTTTCGATCTCGCGCTGGGTCTGCTCAATCTGAGCCCGCACCCGGTCCCGTTGTTGATCCACACGACGAAACCAATAGGGGAAGCCATGTCAGAAGGAAAGGAACAAAGGTGGCCTCGCTTGGCACACCTCGTAACACCTCTTGGAATCCGGCGACACAAGACAACGAAGACGAGGTCTCTCCACAAAAGGAACAACGTCTGGGAGCGTCAGTACCGTTACGAAGGATACGGGCGAGAAGCGCGCGTCGACGAGCGGAACTGGACATGACGGCAGAGAAATAATCTCAAGGGAACTAAGGAGGGAGCTCAACTACCTTTATACTCGACCTTCGGGCCGAAGGTTGCCTAGAGGGGGGATAGTGTTACGGCACAGTCGCCCAGAAAGGCGGATAACGAAACCCTACGACTACTCACCGCCCACGTGACCAACTCGGGGCCTAACTCGGCAGAATACCTACCGACACTGATGCACCAGACCACCGCACACTCGCTCAGCAAAGCTCGGACCACCGATCAGTACTGATCAGTGGGTTAACATTACAGATCACTACTGATCGTACCGATCACTCCATGTATATAGACCACACTCATTTATCGTAGTTAGGACCCTCGTGGTCAACTTGTCAATTGATTCCTACCCTACTATTGTACGAACCTCCCCTGCCTACCACTGTATTGGCC
>JAVSCG010000037.1:0-60000 GCA_037367355.1 Neoscytalidium dimidiatum | reverse complement strand
GGAAAATACAATACGATTGGGACAATGGAGGAATTACCCTCAAGTCCAGAGAACGAAACCAAGAACCAGAATGGAAACCACGCACCATAGCCGAACCGATTACCCACGTAAGCCTAATTTGAAAGCTGCGCTGGAAAGGACCCGAAAGAAGGGGCAAGCAATTGGAATGATGTGGTATCGCCCCACCACTACAAACAAAGAAAGAACCCGACAGATTAGTGCCACCAGACGAGAAAACCAGACTACCCGACACCCGTGGGAGGAGATGACCCCACCAGGATACACGAACAGTACCTTGATGGCGTTCCTAAGGAATACCACCGGTTCAAGGAAATTTTCAGAGAAAAGATCGAAGACGCACTACCGGAACACAGACCATGGGACCACGAGATCAACTTGAAACCAGGCACTGAACCCCGATTTGGACCCCTATATCCAATGTCGGAAAAGGAGTTACAAGCAATGAGGGAACACTTGGACTTACTACTGAAGAAGGGATACATCCGACCTCTCAATCCTCAGCAGGATTCCCCTCTCTTCGTACCAAAGCCCGGAGGCAAGTTACGCCTCTGTGTGGATTACCGATCCCTGAACGACATTACCATCAAAGACCGCTACCCTCACCCCGCATCGATGAACTAAGGGATCGCCTCTCCGGGGCACGATTCTTCACCAAGTTAGACCTGCGGGATGGGTACCACCTTATCCGAATCAAGGAAGGACATGAATGGAAAACCGCATTCAGAACTCGATACGGTTTGTACGAGTACTTGGTAATGCCTTTCGGACTTACCAACGCCCCTGCCACATTCCAAGCCCTTGTCAACCACGTCCTACGAGAATATCTGGACCGATTCTGCACAGCCTACCTCGACGACATCCTGATCTACTCAGAAACCCTTGAAGAACACAAGGAACATGTATCCAAAGTCCTCCAGAAACTACTCGAATACAACCTCTCCGTCAAACCAGAAAAATGTACCTTCCATGCCCAAAGGGTAGAATTCCTAGGCTTTATCATCGAACCAGGAAAAATAGTCATGGACCCAAAAAAGGTGGAAGACATCCTGAAGTGGCCAGAACCAAGGAACGTCAAAGAAGTACAAGCCTTTTTAGGGTTTGCCAACTTCTACCGACGATTCATCAAACGATACTCGCATGTAGCCGAACCCCTAATCCGACTCACCCGAAAAAATACCCCTTTCACCTGGGAAGCACCCCAACAAGAGGCGTTTGATCAACTCAAAAGGGCCTTCGTAGAAGCGCCGGTACTCCTCATGTTCGATCCTGACAAGCCACTCTACCTCGAAACTGACGCATCCGACTATGCCATTGGCGCTACCCTCAGCCAGCCAGACGACGAGGGAAGATTACACCCTATCGCGTATTACTCTCGCAAAATGTCACCCGCCGAGCTCAATTACGAGATACACGACAAAGAACTGCTTGCGATCGTCACAGCGTTCAAGGAATGGCGACACTACCTTGAGGGAGCTAACTACGAAATCACGGTATACTCGGATCACAAGAACCTGGGATACTTCACAACCACCAAGGTGTTAAACAGAAGACAAGTACGATGGGCAGAACAACTCGCCCCCTTCTACTTCAAGATCCACTACCGCAAGGGAAGTGAAAACGGCAAGGCCGACGCACTTAGCCGCAGAGCCGACCACGTGGAAGGAAAGCCAGAACTATCACCAGCAGTACTACGACAAAATGACGACGGCACGTTAGGCCCCAACCGCCCCCGAATCATTGAAGAATCCGACGCACCCTGGGAAGAACGAATACTGGCACCCATCATAAGGCTAGGGAGCCCCATCGACGACGACGAACCTCCACGAAACCCAACACCAGAGCAGGAGCCGGAGGACGAAGAGGAACCGCAGGACGAGGAACCCATACCAACACTTGAAGAAACCACGGAAGAGGCAGTAAACGAGGAAGAAGATGACACCGCCACTTGGGAACAAATCATCCAAGGAAAATATAACAATGATCCGCTATCCCAAGAACTGCTTCAACGAATAGGCACCCCCGAACATGACGACCCCGACCTAGTCCAAGACCATAGAGGCAACATACTATTCCGCGGAAAAATCTACGTACCCACACCTCTGCGCAAACGGCTGACAAAGGAATACCACGAGTCCGCAGTTCACGGACACCCAGGAATGACAAGAACCTTGGAACGGCTTGCAAGACACTTCTACTTTCCCCGAATGAGGAAAGTAGTAGAGAAAGTCATCCAGGAATGTGACGAATGCGCAAAAACAAGGTGGCACGACATGCACCATACGGACAACTACAGCTCATCACAACACCAACCAAACCCTGGGAATCGGTCACAATGGATTTATCACCGACCTGCCAAATTCAGTAGACCCTGTGACTAAAGCGCGACACAACGCCATCCTGGTCATTGTCGACCGTTTGACAAAATGGGCAAACTTCATCCCTTGCAACAAAAAAATCGGAGCAGAAGGCTGCGCCTACCTCTTCCTCAGATATGTCTTCGCCCACCACGGGATGCCCAAGGAACTAATCACGGACCGAGACCCACGATTCAGAGCTAAGTTCTGGCAAACCTTGGTCCACAAGTTAGGAACTAAACACAAGATGTCAACAACGGCACACCCGCAAACCGATGGACAAACGGAACGAACCAACCAAACGCTAGAACAGTACCTAAGATTCTACCTGAATTACAGGCAAAACAACTGGGTCGAACTCCTGCCACTAGCCCAATACGCGTACAACAGCACATCAACGGAAGCCACACAAACCACGCCTTCTACGCCAACTACGGATTCGACCCCACCGCCTTCGGAGAACCCCAGATCTGCGAAGTACTCGCCCAAAAAGCTATGCTCAGAGCAGACCAGTTACGCGAGCTACACCAGGAACTGCCCGAGACATCAAATTCACCGCATACCGAATGGCCATGTACTACGACAGACGGCGCCAGGCGTCGCCGCCCTAAAGGAGGGGATAAAGTCTGGCTCCTCAGAAAAACATCAAAACAACACGATCGAACGACAAATTGGACCACAAGAAAATCGGACCCTACCAAATTGAGAAAGAACTTTCACCTGTTTCCTTTAAACTCAAATTGCCAGAACAAGTGGGAATACACCCAGTTTTCCACATCTCGTTACTTGAACCCGCACACAGCAACGCCGAACCTGACCCAGAACTTGAAATACACCCCGATGACGCAGACAAAGAATGGAACGTAGAGAAAATCCTGGATGGAGACTGGATCGACGGTCAATTCAAGTACCTCATCAAATGGGAAGGAGTGGATCCCGCCGGGAACCCGGAACCCTCATGGGAACCAATCTCTTACCTTAACTGCGAGGAACTCATCCAGGAATACCACCGACGAAACCCTGACCGCCCAAACCCAGAGCATCCTCCCACGACGCGAACCCGGCAGGCGGGGTCAAGGCCACTCGATAACGATCAAGAGACTCCTGGCACGCCACCGTGCTCGAGTGCGCGCCCACCGCCCGGAGACCCGGCAGACCAACGTGACAAGCCAGTCTCATCATCCGAACCTGCGGGAACATCCTGAGGCTCCCGCCCTCTCGAGCCGCAGCCTCCGCTCCAATCGTTCCTCCTCTTCCAAGGCAGCCATTTCCCGGGCAAACAAAGAAGCATTCCGACGCTCCACATGGCGCAATAACCGACGCAATTGACGCTCCTTCCGCTGGGCGTCCTGAAAACGACGAGCGGCCGCCTGCGCCTCACGCGCCGCCGCAGCCGCAGCCTCGGCAGCCCGATCAGCAGCCTCCGCAGCAGCGTCAGCCCCAGCCTCTTCAGCAGCTACCTGACCTTCAGCCGCTTCAAGGCGGCGAAGCAAGTCCTCACGAGCCCTATCCAGACGACGAACTAGGAGACCAGTCAACAACCCGTCAAGACGTTACAGGAATAACTTACATTCAGCATCCAGAGGACTCGCCATTGCGTCGCAGGAAGTACGACCCACCGAGGCACAACAAGCACACGCCGAAAATCTGCAAGAATACAACTCGACTCCCCACGCTTCACACAGCGTCTGCAGGGAATGTCAGCAAGGCGCCCCAAGATTGAATGCGTTGAGCCTGATTGCGACGGCGAAGGGTCCGCGCTGACGACATCGTGCGCGACTAAGGAAACAAAGGAAACAGCAGGAAGACCACTTATAAAAGCGGGCCGGGCGAAAGCTGCCTAGAAGGATAGTGTTACGGCGCAGCAAGAAGGGAAGGAGAGGAAGTGCTGAGCTGGAGGAAATCGGACCCACCAACACAACACAGCCAAGATACAAGACGCCCGTGGCCACCCCGATGACTCAGCAACAACACCGCGGTCACAATGCCAAGGCCTGACCACTCAACCTGACCACCAGAACCACCGCGGTCACGGCCAGCGGTCACACCCACCATCTCCTACAGTATATAGAGCACACTCGTTCACAGTAGATAGGACCCCCGTGGTCAACTTGTCAATTGATTCCTACCCTACTATTGTACGAACCTCCCCTGCCTACCACTGTATTGGCCCCTAGAAAGCCCAAGCTGCCTGACGACGCGCCTCGACTCCCCCAGAAAGAGTCCCGGCGTAACACTTATTAAAAATAGCGTTCGCTTTTAAAATTTTAAAATCTAGTTAGAATTTTATAGAAAATTTAAAAATTTTACTATAATTATAATTTATAGTTAAAATAACGTAGATTTAATATATAAGCTTATATAATATCTTTAATTTTAATAACTTATCTATTATAGTTTTATAAAAAAACTAGAATTTTATAGAAAATTTAAAAATTTCGCTATAATTATAATCTATAGCTAAAATAATATAAGTTTAATATATAAGCTTATATAATATCTTTAATTTTTACTACGCTAGAGTTAGTTAAAGTTTTCGCTTATTATTATAATTTATAAAAAATTAAATTTAATTTAAATATAAATTAATAAAGTTTCTAAGCTAAAAAAAAATAATTAAAAATAGTTAATATACTATTTAAGCTTAAACTAATAGTTAAGAAAAAATAATTACTTATAATTAACTATATAATTTTTTAATATTTATTATAAAATAGTAACTTAGAAGGTTTTAATAAAGAGATAAAAATATAATAGTATTTCTCTTTTTAAATAAAAGCTTTTTTAAGCTTATTTTATAATAATAATATCTTCTTTTAATTAATATTTTAATTTTAGATAAAAGCTAATATATTTTAAAAAGAGCTTTTTAAAGAATAAATTTTATACTAAATATAATTAATTTAATAATTAATTTATATTATTAGCTAAATTAATCTTATCGTCTACTTTAGATATTAGCCGATTAATTTAAAAATTAAAAGTACTCTATTATATAATAAAGCGTTTTTTCGCTTATTTTATTATATAATAAAGCGTTTTTTTATCTACTTTACTTCGCTTATTTTATCGCGTAATAAAATATTTCTTTATATAGTAAGAAAATATTTTTTTATCTACTTTACTTCGTTTATTTTATCGCGTAATAAAGTATTTCTTTATATAATAATAAAGTATCTTTTTATCTATTTTACTTTATTTATTTTATTATATAATAAAGCGTTCTATCGTTTATATTACGTTATTTATTTTATTATATAATAAAATATTTTTTTATTTTCTTTTTTTTTATAAAGCGTTTCTTCGTATAATAATAAAATATTTCTTTATTTATTTAAAATATTAGTATTAAGCTACTAATTATATTAAATATTTAATTTATAGTTTAAAAATCTAGTTATTAAGATAAAAAATATTTCTTTATAATAAACTTTAATAGTAGTACTAGAAGAATTATATAGTAGATAAAAAGTTAATAAAGAAATAAAGAGCTTATATTTATAAATAAATAATTTAATAAAGAGAAGATTTTAATAGGCTAATTTTAATTAAGATTTTATTTTCTATTTAGTTATTAGAGTTTTATTAGTAATATATTAATAATTTTTTTTTTATATTAGTCTTTAGCTATCTATTTATCTATAAACTAGTATTTAATAGTATTTTTTCTTTTAGAAAAACTATTTTTAGGTTAGGTTAGGTTAGGTTAGGTTAGGTTAGGAAGTTAGGTTAGGTTAGGTTAGGTTAGGTTAGGGTTAGGTTAGGGTTAGGTTAGGGTTAGGTTAGGTTAGGTTAGGGTTAGGGGGTTAGGGTTAGGTTAGGGTTAGGTTAGGGTGGAAACCCCGGATGAGCGTACCTGAAACTTGGCAAGAGTAAGTATCCAGCGGAAATCTACTCAAGGCTAGCTTTTGAGAAGCATCCTGTAGTTGACGCAATCGTCCATAGCAATTCGGATCCTCCACGAGCGTTTACCCACATTGCTGGCTTCTCCGCTGCCCCAGGACATCTTGTCGCCGCATATCACGCTCCATCTGTTCCCCTCTACCCATCCGCATCTTCCTACCGTTAGTGGGCGCATCGCTTACACCGCGGCGCTGTGGACTGCGCCGGTCGCCTGGGGACGGGTTCCTGTCGTAGGCAATGTCAAGCTTGAGATACTATCGGAGCGCATGGCGCGCAATGGTTGCGGCGGTACCCCAGGCGTCGCGCATGAGAAGCTGATCGTAAAATGGAAGACCTGTGGCAAGACGAAGGGCAAAGGCGTCGGTGCGCTATACCGCGGCATCTCAGCTAGTGAGCAGGTTGACAAGATTACAGAATTTCTAGGAGGCGATGCCAAGGACGATGAAGAGTTTGTGGGGCTGTTCATATTCGAGTTCGACGAGGAGGGCCGCGTCCTCACGCATACGATCGAGCACGCCGAGGAGGGGCACAACTGGGATAAGATGACTCGCGTCATTAGTGTTACAGATTGGCTACTCGGCAAGGCTTGGGGAGCGAAACAGCCCGCTGGTCTGGCATTGGGGTTCTGCAAGAACGAGGATTTGTACAAAAGACGGCTGCAGTCTCGGAACAGGCGGTATTGATGGCTAGAGGGTGGGCATTGGAAAACGGTGGCGGCATTGAGCGACTAGACTGAGTTGTGCAGCTTGGAGCAGCTGCGCTGTATATCAGACCTGTACACTACACTCTTCAACCTACTATATTGATACTATTGCTCACTCCAGCCTGGTCGCTGGCATCATTCGGCATCGACCGGCCTTAGGAAATCCACAGGTGTGGGGAAAATCGCCGTGAGCACATCCGCCTGCACGGCTCGTTAAGCACATGCGCCGATGGCGTCGACGGCAGAGTGGCGGGTCAAAATCCCATTGGTTCATCTTCCACGCGCTTCATGCATAGAACCGGAGTGGTGGGCGCGGCCTTCCCTGGCAGCATGCCAGAACACGCTGTTTCTGGGCGGCAGCCGTCAGTCGTCGTCCATCCGGCCCGGCATGGAGCTACACGTGGAGCTCGTGCGGCAACGGCGCAGAGGGGCGGGCGGCAAGCAGACAAGACAGAAAACTGTCGGCGGCGCTGACGTCGGGTCCGGGGTGCGGTAACACAGCAGCGCCGAGGCAATGGAGCTCTGGCTGGGGCAAAGAGCAGCACGCAGCAGCGCACACGAGCGCGCGGCGGGTTCGACGGGTTCGACGGGTGGGCGGCGCTGCACGGACGCGCGATCCATGGATGGAGTATTGGCAGGACGGACAGGGCGGGCCATTGGAGAGCGGGTGAAGCGCAGCTCCGCTCCAGCTGCAGCGTGCAGCCAACGAGTTGATGCCAGCAACAGAGTCACGCTCCGCGATTCGTGGTGGACGTGGGCGTGCCCGTGCGCTGGCGCATGGATGGCGAGCGCCAGCAGCCGGGACACCTCCAGCACCTCTCCGAGCTTGGGACCTTGCTCAACTCTCACCACAGCATCGCCTGCTGTTGTTTCATCCACGCCCTCCGCTCCCTGCCGCCGCGGCCCGCTCGCTCCACCTTAGCTTGCGCCCCGACCCAGACGCCCTCTCCCAAAAGCTCGTCCGCGCCCGCCGACCCGTCACCCTGACCCTGACGCCGGCCGCACCGCCCGACCTGCCCCAGCCACCATCGCATGCTGCGCCGTTGGCAGCCTGGCGAAACACCATGACGGATCCATCGCAAAGCATAGAGCTGAGTGAGTCCTCCGCCCGCCTGCCGCCTGCCGCCTGCCGCCTGCAGTTGCCCTCCCAATCGTCGCCCTGGAGCCTTGTGCTGACTGTTGACGCTGCCCATGCAGACACCCCGCTCAACCTCACGCCTGAGGAGAAGCGCGTGTTCGGCGAACTCTTCCGCCAGGCAGACACCGAGCAGATGGGTGTTGTCACCGGCGAGGTTGCTGTGAAGTTCTTCGAGAGGACGAAACTGCCGCCGCAGGTCCTGGGAGAGGTGCGTTTCCGCGCAATCCGACGCGCCCTACAACCAATCCCACAATCGTGCAGATGACAGCTGACTGGGGCTATGTTGCGCCACACAGATATGGCAGATTGCAGACACAGAGAACCGCGGTCTTCTGACCTCGTCTGGCTTCTGCCAGGTCCTCCGTCTCATCGGCCATTACCAAGCAGGCAAGGCTCCAACTCCTGAGCTAGCTTTTCAGCGTGAGTCCTCTCCGGGTGCTTCCAGACAAAAGCTGATACCAAGCCAGCGGGCCCCTTGCCCAAGTTCGATACCTCGCCGCCGTCCGGAGCTGCACTGGCCCCATCCAACCCCAGATGAGCGGTCCCATCCGTGTGCCGCCCTTGACACCAGACAGGGCTGCTCAGTATGCCGCGCTTTTCGAGAAGTCGGGTGCTGTGAACGGTGTTCTGCCGGGTACATTATACTGCCCCAAGAGTATGAGGGGATATGCTGACTGCCAACAGGGGAGACGGCCAAGAACATATTTGAGAAGGCGAGGTTACCAAATGAAACTCTTGGCCGCATCTGGGCGCTCGCAGATACAGAGCAACGCGGTGCCCTGGGCATCACCGAGTTCATCATTGCTATGCATTTGATACAGTCTCTGAGCAGCGGTGCCATGAAGGGTTTGCCATCCTCACTTCCTGCAGGTCTTTACGAGGCCGCATCTAGGCGCGGCGCTCCTACCATACGTCCTCCAGGACCTCCTCAAGGTCCCATTCCCCGCCAGTTTAGTGGCCAAAATACCGGCCGTGGACAGAGCCCCATGGGTGGAAGGCCGCCTTACGGAACTCCCCCGCAATCTGCTCAGCCCACTGGAAATGACTGGTTGATCACGCCCCAGGAGAAGGCTTTATGACAACCTCTTCAAAGTTGATACTCAAGGCCGTGGCTTTATTACTGGTGAACAGGCCGTTGTCTTCTTTAGTGACTCTGGACTGCCCGAGGAGGTCTTGGCAGCTATCTGGGATCTGGCCGACATTAATTCTGAGGGCCAGTTGAACCGGGATGAGTTCGCAGTTGCCATGTACCTGATTCGCCAACAGCGGCCTAAGCCGGGCGTTCAATATCTGCCACCATCGCTGCCGCCTGCCCTGGTGCCTCCTAGCATGCGCAATAATGCTAGGCCTCAGACTCAACCCCGCCTCCAGCCACTTTCGGCACCACTGCTTCGTTCCCTGCTCCTGCTGCTCCTGCTCCTGCTCCCGCTCCCGCTCCCAAGTCTGCCTCTGAAGACCTTTTCGGTCTCGATGCTTTCTCTTCCCCCACGCCAGTACAGCAACAGTCGACTGGCGGCTCTGCTACCAACTTCGGACCCAACAAGGATCCGTTCGGAAGCGGAGCAGCTTCCCCCGGATCTCCGTCCCGCGTGGCCTTCCAACCCGCGCCTCAGAACCCCAGCAGCATCTTCAAACCGTTCATGCCCTCGTCTTCGTTCGGCCAGACCTTGACCGCTCAAGGGACTGGAGGCTCTGGATCTCAACCCCGTAGCCCGGCGCCTCCGCAGCCCTCAGCTATGGATGATCTCCTTGGTGACAATGATCAAGAACAGAGCAAGAAGCTTACCGACGAAAGCGCGGAGCTGGGCAACATGTCGAACCAGATTAACACGTTGCGGACTCAGATGCAAGAAACACAACAGGAGAGCATCTACCGAGGCAGAGCTCAACAACACAAGTGCACAGAAACGTGATCTAGAGATGCGTCTGTCTCAGTTCAGGTCGCAATACGAGGCCGAAGTGCAGGTCGTGAAGCAACTGGAAGAGAAACTGAATGCTTCACGACAGGAGACCAGGAAGCTCCAGCAAGAGCTGGCCATGATCGAGGGAACATATCAGGACCTCTCGACTCAACATCAGCAAGTGGCCAGTGCTCTGGAGGCTGACCAGCGTGAGAACGCCAGCTTAAAGGAGCGCATCCGCCAGACAAACGCGGAAATCGCTCAGCTTCGGCCGCAACTCGATAAGATGCGCTCCGACGCGCGCCAACAAAAGGGAATGGTTGCAATCAATAAGAAGCAGCTTGCCACTAATGAGGGCGAACGTGACAAGCTCAAGAATGAAATGAGCGAACTGACGAAGGCTGCTCAAGACAGTTACAATCGCAGTCCAGAGGCCACCCCAGGCCCGCCAGCTGCTGGAAGCCCTGCGCCATCGAACGCCAGTCACAGCACCAACCCTTTTTTCAGGAGGTCGCCTCAACCGGCTGAGAACACCATGTCTCCGTCCGGATTCTCCCGCGAGGCTAGCCAAGCGAACTTCGACAACTTCTTTGGCCCGTCAATTTCTTCCGCACAGGCCAGCGCTCCTACGACCTCTTTCAAGGGCGAATCTACTGCCCCTGGTTTCTCAGCGCCTTCAGGGCAATCCGTCCAGTCCTCCGAACCTGGTGTCCCTACGCCGTCCACCTCACCGCCTCTCTCCCAGTACCACGAGTCACCACGGGTTGGTGAGCCCCCGGCGCCACCAGAATCTCGCCAGTTCTCTTCTAGCATCCTACCAATTCGCGAGGGAACTGGCCGTCAGGAGTCTTTCAGCTCTTCTGTCAAGGCCGCTCCCCCGGCCAGCAGATTCGGAGGCACGGGCAATGAGACGCCTACCAACGCACCTGGATCGCCCTCAGCAGCTGCAGCTGAGCCCGCCAAAGATACGTCTGCGCCGGAATTTGGGCCCTCGCCCTTTAATCGTAATCTGACTTCCTCCCCCGCTGCCAGCCACGCTAGCGATGCTGCACGGTCTGCAAGCGGCCAAGAGCGAAAGGACACCTTCCAATCTTTCGGCCCACCGTCGAGTTCTGTCGATATGCCTGGCTCCTTTCCGGAAGTGAGCACCCCCCTTCAACCTGAAGCCACTGGCCAAAGTGCAATGAGCGACCGTAGCAAGGGCAGCTTCAGCTTCCCGCGCTCCGATCCTTTTGGTTCCCAGCCTCAGCGACAAGGTTCCGCTGCCAAGGCTGACTTCGACGCCGCGTTCGCTGGGTTCGGTTCTGGCAAACAGTTCCAAGAGAGGCAGAACACTGGCTCATCCCTCAACGGCTCTGTTGGCTCAGCGTCAAAGTTCAACCAAGAATTTCCACCGATTGAGAACCTCGGCGGCGATGATGAGAGTGACTCAAACAGTGAGCACGGTTTTGATGATAACTTTGCCCCCGCATCTCCTCAGAGTAAGCGTGAAGATGCGGCACCGGCACCTACTACTTCTGGACCTGAAGGTACGGGAGACACAGGTAATCCTTTCTCCCGCAATACTAGCAACCTTCCTACCCCCAACGCCCAGAAGCCACCCCCTACTTACGAGCAGACCACTGGCAGCCGGAATGGAGCCAGAGGATCTGACTCTTCCCACCGACCGGAGTTCGGCGGACTGCTGCCTTCTCGTCAGGATCCCACGGCCCAGTCCGGATCACAATCCCCCGAGAAGACTTTCAGCTCCCCCGCGCTCACCCCCGGTCAAACCCTCTTCGGAGGTTCCAGCGCTGCTGGAAAAGCTCCGGCCACTGGCCCCTTTTCTCCTGGATCGACCTCGAATGCTAACACACCATCGTCAACAGTGCCGTCAGATGCTTACCACTCCGCGCAATCCTACCCATCCACGGATAAGGCTGCATCGCCCTCGAACCAGGCTCCTGCTAAGCAGTCCTTCGGTGACGATTTCGATGCCGGATTCGACGACCTCGCCGAGGCCAAGGATGCCTCCAACGCGCACGACGACGATGACCTATTCGCCTCGAACCATCGTGATGGTCTGGATGAGTTTAACCCGGTTTTCGATAGCCCCGCTGCCAGCAAGAGCAACACCATGGCCAGCCAGGCGACGCCGACTAACAATGCCAGCAAGAGCCATGCCGAAGATTCGTTCTCGGACTTCGAACATCTCACTCAAAGCTTCGCCTCTTCTAAGCCCGCCACTCAGAGTGCAGCTGCTTCCGGTCACGACTGGGACGCGATCTTTTCCGGGCTGTCCGACAGCCAGCCTGCGCCGTCGACCAGCGGCAACACGGCCCCGCAGACAGCAGACGGCAGTCAGCTGTTGGGCGCCTCGTCGGCTTCGGAGAAGCCCGCAGCTGGAGACGAGCCGGAGAAGCCTCAACTTGGCAGGGCCTTGAGTACTGGCACCGAGCACGACGATCCGATCCTGAAGAACCTCACGAGCATGGGTTACCAGAGGGGCGACGCCTTGGCTGCGCTGGAAAAGTTTGACTACGATATCAACAAGGTATGTCTTCATACTCACCACTACTATTCCAAAGCAGTAGGCTAACCCCGACTTTAGGCTGTCGAGTATCTCTCCTCTAAGTAAATGCCATACTTTCTTGCAATTGTACATGGGCGGAATTCTACCCCTTTTGTGGCATATTAATTTCTCTTTCGCTTTCTACGGAATCAGCTTTGCTGACCCTCATATCCTCCCCCGCTTCTATGCAAAAAAAAAACAAAAAAACAAAAGGGAGCGGGAGTACTCGTCGACTCTACCAATATTTCCTTTTGGGCCGGGGATATTTCATTTGTCTTGGGGGTTTGTTTGTCAAAGGTTCCACACGCTTGCTACCTACTACTATAATTCATTCGTCTGTGTCTTAAAGTTCGGTGTGTTGAGAGCGAGAAAAGAACGTTTTCCACCCCTCTTCCTCTTCTTGTTCGATTTCTGTTCTTTTTTCCTGGGATCGAATTGGGATCACAAACGCATAGCGAGAGCGCTCTTGCAGGGGGGAGGATTAGTAGTGTGTTTTGTACCAAAGCACGGCAGCATCAAACGGTTGGAGGGGAAACGGTCTCGTTCGTTGTTTTTTTCTTGCGGCTAACGTTTCTTAATTCCCTTATATACCAACTTCCTCGTTGTGTGCTCTCTTTTTTAAACCCTGCTGTACGAATGGATTTTCGACGATGTGCCTGCTTCCCTTGTGCACGCCTCCCTCTAACTGACGCTAGCTGAGGAAACACCCCCGGCAAGACGGAGGCACCCAGCCCGGATGCGGCTTGTGTCCGCGCGCACGGCACTTCGAATGGTAGACTTGTGTCTCTTTCCTGCTCGAGTTTTGGATGCTGGTCAGCAGAGAGCGAGATACACCCACGTAATGGATAATTTCTTATCTATTGGAGTCGGTCCTGGCACCCGGAACAGAATCGACGATGCCATGGACCACCCCTTAATCTAGGGTCAATGGAAAGGACAACTAAAAGTGAAAAAAAAAAAAACAAATTGATACTCACCTCGCCATCAGACTATTCCGCACGACCACAAATGCGCAGATCGGACACGTCAGCAGAGCTACCGGCACGGCGAGCGCGACGAGCAGCGGCGTGACGACGATCCGGTGCAGCAGCGCGTCGTGATTGCGCAACCGCCTGCCGATGCGTTCGCCACGCGAATGGAGTGGCCTCCTCTGGCGCCGCCTCCCTCGCTCTCGTCGTCGTGATGGGTAAAGCTGCTGCGAAGACGGGCCGTCGACGTTGACGGGCTCCTTTTGGCGTCTTCGGCGCGGGAAATGGACGAGGCGCCGCAGCTTGCGTCGTCGACACTTGCCGCCGTCGCTTCTGTGGCGGTCCGTCAGGACGAACATGGAGTCCGAGGAGCTGCGAGGGTGCGGCTCCAGCGAGTCGGACTCGTCGTCAAGTTCTTGCGGGGGGGATGTCGGTTCGTGATGACGATGGGCTGTGGCGATGTGGGGCAGGAGTTGACGAAGGGCGTGGAAGCGGCGGCTGATACGTGAGGAGCCGTTATCGATGAAAGAATTATCCTCGTAGACTATCGAGCTGATGAGACTGCCGGAGAGCGTGACTGGAGTGCTTCGTCCTCGGTGATGTCCACCACACGGAGGAAGCAGGCAAGGCGAGGAGGCGCTGTGAACTTCAGGCCATGTCTGACACGGGGTGCCAGCTGGAGAGGGATCGGTTTTATGAGAACGTTGGGCGAGTTCGAGGAGGACTTCCTGGTTTAACATGCTGAGAGTGATGGGAGGTTGAGATGAGATTTTCGCGAGCAGGAAGGTATTTGCAGACGCGTACAGCGCGCCCGCTCTGCGAGATGAGAAGGACGTAGATGGATACAAGGCTGTATGAAGGATGGGGACGAGGAGAGGGAAGTGTTATTGCTCGTTCTCAGACTCCCTGAACTCCCACTACGTGGAAGCTGTCGGCCAACTAGCGCCTTCCCCCCCCAATTAAGAGTGACGGTTGCCGCGAAGCACGACTCAAGGGTTACGGCAGCTCTTTCACCTTCGGTGTATTTGTCATTACTGTCGGGTCTATGTTGTCCGGTGTCGTCCCAGCGTCTTCCGCCGGCGGGAAGAAGGCGTTGAGTTCGTCTGCGTGGTTGCGACTTTTGTATTCTTGTTTGTTTTTTTTTCTAAACTCCTTGTCAGTCGTGGAATATCATGAATGGCGTCCTCATTACCTATCTGTGAGTGTTTGATGTCCAGAGCTAATAGTGCCGACATATAATTTACAGTAGAGTCTCAGCGGCGTGAGGCAGCATAGGAAGCAGACAACGCAGCGGCAACATTTGTGCCAAGCTGACATTGATGGTAGGCAAATCGTGTCCTCAACCTGGTTGTCACACTTCTCGATCTGCTGTATAAAAAAGAATACGAAAAAGCTGTAACGGGAACGGGTGTCTGGCGAGCCACAAAAGAGCGATTGAAGTTTCTGGGATTTCACTGAGCCTTACGTAAATGAAGTTCCTTGGAAACCCCACTTGGAAACAGAACGCACACTGAATTCAGCACGCGCCTTCTATTCCAATAAGTCTCTCGTCGGGACTGCAATCGCCATCAATCGGAGCCATCTCGATATTGCCCGGTGAGCGTACCACAACGAAGGATGACCGTCGGGGGTTGCTTATTCTCACGGTGTTCTCCGTCTCGGTCAATATTCCGTCTGCTACACTGGCTCCTGTACTTTCTTTGCATTCGTACCCGTTTAGCTGCCATTTATGAACCTTAACTTAGGGTCGAGGTCAACAACTTACCGGTGGCGGTAGTATCGGATTCCGTAGACGACAATATCAAGTGGCAAGACAACCGGCAGACACACAATCCTCCAGACACGCCTGCATGTCCTCTTTCCATGGAATGTGCATAAAGGAGAGGTATCACTGTCTCCTAGTAGGCTGCTGTGGCGCCAAAGAAAAGTTCGTGGCATTATGTCGGCGGCAAAGCATTCGGTGTTGAGGAACTACTCGCAGCTGAGGTCTCGAAGGGGATAAAGTATTGCAATGGAGGTGATGCAGGTATAGAGAGGACGCTTTGATTTGAATTGATTCCGTTCTTCAATGCTTGTTCAATCCTGCACAAGTAGAGCAATTGTCAGCTTTGAATAGGGCTCCAAAACCGTTATCTGTGTCGGCAAAATGTGCTTACAGGCAAATTCCAGATACACGACTGGTACTCGAACCCTCTTCTCCTCTTTGTCTCTCCTCCGTTCTTCCCATGCAAACCTCCTACCAGAGCTCTTGCTCCTGCACTCCCTGCGCTTGGATCTGCGGAGGTGCTCTGCAAAAAAAGAGATGCCGGCGATGCCCAAAGCAGATATGCAGAAGATCAAGGAGACGGTGAAGAACATTGAAGCAGGGTGAGGTAGAAATAAGAGGGCGAAGAATGACTAAGTGCGGTGGTCATGGAATGGAGATTATGTATGCCGACAAACCCAGCGCTATCCAGAAGGTAAAGAAGGGAAGGCACGTCATAATCTCAAGTGGAAAGATCCATTACCAATTGGGACAGCACAGTTGTAGAAACGACTTCTTTTGTTACGCGCCTGCTAGGGGCTCCGTCAATTCTGTATTACGTCGGAAATTCTTGATACGCACATCACCAAGGGACGGCCTGACGATGTTCGATCTGCTTCAGACCCAGTCGAGATTGAATGCTGCAAACTTAGGGGAGTCGTAAAGGAATCTGCAAGTTATACCCAACCCATCACGCGTGACTTAACCAGTCCAGTCAGGTACTGGTCCCAAAACGCCGGGCAACACAACACAAAAGAAGACAAGGATCAAACCTAACGCCCTCCGCTATCAACTAGAAGTCCCCGCCGAAGTCGTCTCCACCACCAAAATCATTGCCATCGTCATAGCCTTGCTCGTAGCCTTGTTCATAATCATTGTGGTCGTCAATCGCGTCCGCCAACAGCATGCCACCCAGCAAACCGCCACCCACACCCAGAGCAGCGGCGCCACCCGCACCCAGCCCGCTCTTCTTCGGCTTCGCCTGCATGCCGTAGGGCACACCTCCGCCCTGACCGTAGTAACCCTGCTGCGGCGCATAGCCGTACTGGCCCTGCGGCGGCCCCTGGTAGTACCCCTGCTGCGGGTATCCACCGTACTGCTGCTGGTGATGGCCGCTGGCGCCGAAGCCGCCGGGCTTGGACGCACTCGCCTTGCCGAGCAGCTTCCCCAGGAAGCCGCCGGACTTCTTGCCCTTGTCTTCCGGGCGCGGCGGCAGCTCCTGCTGCGAGCCGTAGCCGCCGCCGCCGCCTCCGTTGTTGTAGCCCGGCGCCTGGCCGTAGCCCTGCTGGGCGCCGTAGCCTGGGGCGTTGCCCTGTTGGTAGTAGCTGTCGGCGGCGCCGCGATCACCCGCTGGAGGCATGGGCGAGCCGCGGGCGCGCGCGTCCTCCTCGGCCTGGAGCTGGCGGGCCAGGCGCTCGTCTTCGCTGATGTCGTGGCTGCTGCCGGCAGCGCCGGGGCCGTAGGGGTTGTTGCTGCTCAGGCCAGTCTTCTCGGAGGCGACGGGCTTCGCGTCACCGTGGGAGTATGAGGGCGGCGGTCCCGAGGGAGGGGCGGCCAGCTCGGCGTCGGAGGGCGGGTAGATGGGCTCGGTTGGCTTCTCCCATTGCGACTGCTTGGTGTAGATGTTCACGTAGAACCACTCGTGGTACTGCTCGTTCCACTGGGCTTTCCAGCCTGCCGGGACTTTTGGCGGCGGGGGACCCTACATAAGGCGGCGGCGGTCAGTCAGTCAGTCGGTGCGGATCGACGATTAGCGGGTAGTCGGTGCTGCAGTGAGCGGGAGCGCGCATGGGCGGTGTGTTGGTGGACGAAGAGGATACTTGGCATGCAAGGTGCTGCGACGCGGGATCGTGGGGAAGGCTTGGCCGCGCGTCTCGTCAAAGGCGGCGGACGCCTGGGAGGCGGGGGAGCACTTACGGTGGGAGGTGCGTAGTCAGACATAGCAGTGGCTTGCGTTTCTATGAATGTAGATGCGAGCGAGATTGCAGTTGAGAAGGGTTGCGAGCGAGCCTGGGAGTAGGAGACGGCTTTATGGATCGTGAGCTGCCCTCTGCCGCGGCGGCGTCGGAGAGCTCTGGAACCGGAAGTGCTGCGGCGAGCGGCGAGCGGCGAGCGGCAATTGGGACTGGATTGCGTCAGAGACCAGTGTGGCGTAGCCCTCAGCCACAGGTCTGCTAACGCCTGGATCGCGACGCTGCAGCAATATCAAATCTTTTTGCAGCCGTGCTTTGTCCGTTGCACCAGAGGATTCGGGAGAATGCACTGCGCTCAGCAGTATCGTCTATCATCGCATTAACCGTTGCAGCAGCTAAATCATAAATCATCGGGCCGTCGCAGTATGTATGTGTGCCTCGGGAGGAAAATGTCCAAGAGAAGAATAATCAGAGAACGCCCGTATATCCAGAGTGACGCCGTGCCCGACACCCAAGCCATGCCATAAAAGACTCCACCACTCCTCCAAGCACTGCAACAACTACGCCATCGGGGAACCAATGCCTCCAAGTGGGTGCAATCCTTGCAGCAGTTGCCATTAAGGTCCCAGCGTCGTCGTTTCATTTAGGACTGCAACACCAAGCTAGGCGGAGGTGCATGGTAGTTGCAATGCTAGATGATGAATCGACGCCAAGCCCAAACACATGCATCAACGCCCCAGCCCGTTTTCGTAGCTTTTTGCGCTTAAACGCCAGACCGCCAAACCCGATTCATTGCTCCGAACGCCGACAAGGTTCAGGCACTCGACTCGTCCTCCGAACGTGAATCATCGCTCGGAGTCGAGGGGCCGCTCGAAGTGGATGCGGCGGGTGCAGGCGGTGGTCGCGGCCAGTCCGAGTTCACCACCCAACCCTCGCATTCTTCCTTGCTGTTGCCGTCGGTGAATCTCTTCCACCTCTGCGTCAGGGTGCGCGCGTCCTCGTTCGGAGTGATCTTCAACCATGCCCCTGCACCCCTGCCGCCCTGCGTCACGGTGCTCTCTATCGAACCGCCGTAAGTGTTCCAGAGAGCCACGCAGATGGGGCTGCTGGGACCATCACCCTTCCAAATCAGTTCGTTGCCCTTTGGTCCAGGATGATAGATGCGCATTTCCAGTTCCTCCACGGGGACTTTTGGGCTCTGCGCCAGAACGGTGCGCGTCAGCCGCTGCAGGGCGTTGTTCGCGGCTTTGATGGCGAGGTCGTCGAGAGGCGGTGGTTGGGTGAACAGGCGCTGCAGCCAGCGGCACTCGGTGGCCCGCTTCACCTGTTCCTGTGCGTTGGCGGGGTAATAATAGCCGCTGATGTGTATGCTTCGGACCAGCCGAATCAGGTCGGGACACAGATGCTGGAAGACAAGCAAGCCGTAAGGATAGGTCATGTACAGCGACAGCTTGCGGTCCTGGGTGCGCTGGCTCTTGAGATGCCAGGTGAGCTCGTCCTTGATCTGACGGCTGGTCTGGAGCAGGGCAAGCGGGGTGGAGAAGGGCAGATTCGAGCGGAGCGCAGCGACGGGATCGTCGTGCTCGCGTGGCTCTGCATCCTGACGGTCGGAATCGGGGGTGGAGTTGTTGTAGACGGGCGGCTGATCGATATGGAGGAAGTCCGGATCGAAGCGCGGCAGAACAACGGGCTCGAAGGCTGAAGGCAATCCGGGGATCAATTCGTCCGAGTCGCGGCCGTCGTCGCTCTCGTAGCCGCTGTCGACGGGCGAGGCGAAGCTGCACTTGAGGCCGGTGGCGATGGTGACGTGCTCGTGCGAGAGCAGCGCGTAGTCGTAGATGAGCAGGCGCAGCTCAACCGGGAGCTCGAGCAGCAGGCATTTGGCGGGGTGGTGCGGTGGTGAGGGCATCGCGAGGCCTGCTCGGTGTTGCGACGGGGGCGTGCGGCGAGCGGCGGGCGGCGGGCGGCGGGGACCTGAGCAAGCAAAACACACCTCCAAGTTCCAGCTTTGACCCGTGCCCGGAAAAAACAGCGGAAGAATCAACGGGCCGCGTGCCGCAGGGATCGCGCAAATCCTGCAGTGGAGTCGAACGCGAATCAGACGCCGATCTGCGCGTGAGCCGCCGTCCTCCTGCAACGAACAGTCACCGAAGCCTGGCACGAGGCCTGCTGCGAATCGAGAGCGGCGACGGCGCCCCAGCCTCTTTAGTATCGACGATTGAGCCCTGCCAAGTCGAGTGCCTGCAGCTTCAGGCCGCCTGTTGCATATGCGACTGGCTTCTCGCCATTCATACCCTGTGCTGCCCGCGAATACGAAGCAGACGGCCCTCTGGTGGGGCTCGTGTTTATCCTTGATTGCACAACACCAGCATGAACCGCCTCACCACCCTCCCCGCAAATGTCGCACCTCGACAGTGACTCCACCCCTTCTCTCGTCCCCGGGCCCCGACCACTGCGTTGCAACAGGCAACGCCCCGAGGGCCCCTCCAGGCCCTGCGTCGTGGGCTGTCGACGTGGGTGGCGAATCTCGGCCACCTCATCCGACCACTCAGTGCATGCAGCCGGCTCAATTTTCAACGACCGCCGATCTCTCCCATTACAGTCAAGGCCCTTTCCGTGCAGCACGCTGAAGCTTAGCGAAGCCCGTTGGAAGTTTCAGACGCATTGAGAGCGGCCGCGTGGGAAGAGTCGGAGCGAATTGGAGAGCTTCAACATGGATCCCGCATACCCACTAGCCCTCTGCTCGTCAGTCCCCCCCCCCCACTTTACTCCTACAATACGCTCCCGCTATAAGCCTCATGCAGAATTGGGACTTCTCGCTTTGTAGTGATTGCCTGAGGTTGATACTGTACCAGCCAAGTGAATTCTCCTAGAACTTGTGCCAGTATCATAGCCACTTCGCCGGATCAAGGCTCGCGATGTTTGCACTTCTTGCCTTCCCTTCCCACACGATCTCACTCACCAATTTCCCGGTTCCCGGTCCGTTCTGAATCCCCCAGCACGTATGCCCGGCAGCAATGACTAGGCCCTTCACGCCTGGCACCTTGCCAATCATCGGCCCGCCGTTGCCTCTGCTCACGTTCGGTAGATAGCATGCCTGCCTGGCCGTGACCTCGCCGTCACGCAGCTCATCACTGACCGCGGACACGTAGTCGATAATATCTTGGCACCGCTGCTGATCCACTTCCACCTCGTCCGTGGTCTTGGGCAGCGGCACCAGCTGGTCTCCTTCACCGCATGCATACACTTCCTGGAAAGGCCGCGCGTAGATCTCGGGAGACACTGTCCTGCCGTAACCACGCCGTTTGCCTGACGCCCCGTCCTCAGACGGAAGCTCAATGCTGGTGAACAGGGCGTAGTTGGACACCTCTCGCGGAGGCTTGATAACAACGCTGTGGGCGCGCGTGGCCGAAATGGGCGCCTTCGGCCACACGTTACGCGTCAAGGACCGGCTGAAATGACGACGCTGTCGGCGGGTACTGTCTGCGCCTCGCCGCCGTCCTTCGGTGTATAAGTGACACCCCGAACCTCGCCGCCTTCTGTAATGATGCCCGTTACGCTGCCATAGACGATCTTGACGCCCCTCTCCTCCGCCAACTGCGCCATGCTAGTGGTGAAGTGATATGGATGCACCTGTGCCGTGTCGGCGGGCGCGCCCATCTCCTCGTAAGCCCGTACAGCCTCCGGTACGACCCAATCGAGGTCTTTGGGCACGCCTGCTGCACGGCAGCCCCAGTGCCTGAGGCGTCCGCTTCTGCAAGCTCACACTCTCACCGGTATCCGCCCCTTTCTTCACTGGGCGCCCTTTCATGAGAATTTGGCCGCAATGCACACCGCGATAGCCCCACCGCTGGGCGCCATCGTACTTCTCCGCGAGCTCCTTGTGCAGGCGGAAAGAGAGCGGAACGATGCATGAAGGATAAGCCCAGAGACCGAGAAGGCCACCTGCTTTGCCGCTGGCGCCACCTGCAATCTGTGTTGCTTCGAGCAGAGTAATCGTCGTTTTTGCGGGGTCGTAGGCGGGGTGGTGCGAGAGGAAATAGGCAGTCGTGCTGCCGATGATGCCACCACCTATTACGATGATGTTCTTCGGTGCTTCGGAAGTCATTGTCGTGCGCGCGAGCTGTCGGAGGAGAGCCACGGTGAGCGAGAGAAATCAGAGGTGGCGCGCTGGACGAGTTGTGGTGCTGGATTGTGCAAGAGTGCGACGGCGAAAGTGGCGGAGAAAGTTCCCGAGTCGTGCTGCCCCGCTGACGTCAGTGCTCATAGCTCTCCATCACTGTTCGTGCAAAATCCGCTGGACGTATGCCCTCGATCATTGGGGCTTTCGCAGTCTCATTAGCGGTCCCTGAGTATACAGGTATGTTGGTCAGACCTCCACCTATCGAGCTAGAAACTACGATCACCGAAACGCAAGCCCGGCACAGTGGTCACCTCCTCCCGATCTGAAGAATTACAAAAAGATAAATCATGAAAGGGGGGAAATTAGCTAGAATTCGTCCGTAAAAAAAAAAGATAAAATGAAACGAGTTTCTCTTATTCCAGCTAAGTTGCTAAATCACGGCCAACTTAGATAATACGCGAGTGCACTTTCTATGTATGATGCCGGCTTCAATATAGCTTACAGTCCTAACACTGTGTGTATGTGTGTGTGTGTGTTGTTTGGTGGTGGCGGGGGACTTGAGCTCTAAGCGCTTGTAGAGATAGAAAATTGATGGGAAATATAGTTGATCTGTGATGTTACGGAGCATCACGTACGCGTACCGTAATTTGGACCGGTGTTTTCAGGAACGCCCACGAAGGGAACCATGGGCTCTCGAGTTGAAAGTGGATCAAAGTCTAGGACTTTGACCTACCAAATGCTATATGAATGAGCACCTTGCACCTCTCTTACCGCACTTTTCACGATTTTGCGAGAAATTTCCTCCGTTGATCCGTACAAACTCGATACCGAGATCTACACAAGAGCCTGTCAACTCTCAACCAAAATGTCTAGCGATACCATGGACTGCGAAGGCTGTCATCTCGACAGCTGCTATTCCACCTTTGTTCGCTATGACATGTCATATTCGGACAATTTATGTCTCGACTGCACACACGCCTGCCTTGCTGGGAGCCTTGAAGATTACGAATCTACCTCGTTAGCATATGCCCAGGCCTGCTCCAGATATACCGATGATTATCTTGATAGCAGGATGTGCCCCTACTATCTCCCAACACCGAAGCCGCTGTCGCAAGGAGAATTGAAGCAGCTGCTGATTGTGTGGATGCGCAAGAAAGAACTGGCACGAAGCATCAGGGGCGCGCGGTGTCGTTTGGCAAATGTGCAGTTGAAAGAAGATATGAAAAGAGCACTGGAGCAACAAAACCACATCGCAGAGGAGAATGGAGAGGAAGAAATAGATAAGGCTTTCAGGGGTGAGGTAGTAGGAGTCGAAGAAGCAGGTGATCTCCGAAAAGAACTGGAGGTGGAAGGTTCAGGGAATGCGCACGTCTCCGCAAACGCTTGCGAAGCGGAGAACGAACCCCACAGAAAAGAGGGCAGGAGAGTTACGTTCGCGCTCGGCGTTTTTGACCAGGACTGTATTCGGCGCAACGGCGAGTCGAGGATTCTCATGCGATCGAATCCCAAATGCTACCGCCCCGGGGTCTATAGCTGGGAGTATCTTCTGGGTACCTAGAGTATCCTGAAAATTTCTATCAAGGCAAGGCTCCTGCAAAGCGCGGAGGATACTGGCCGGAACGCACGCACACCTGGACTGCGGATCCCTCGACTTTTGTTACTCCGATGGTGACATTGACAAACGAATTTGGCGATAGTCAGACCCTCATACGAGCGACCCTGCCCGAGCAGAAGCGATTCCCGTTCTTGGTCGTTCAGGACAGCAAGACGAAACTTTTGCGCGTCGTGACCTCACCTCTTGTGCAAAACCACGTCGACCGCCATATTTTAATGAGAAAGCCCAGCTCCATCCAAGAGATGAGGCAGTACGCTACGGTCTTTAGAGATGATGTTGGGCTAGAGAGGTTGCTCTTCTGGAAAGATGGTGAATTGTGGATCGAGACAATTCGCACCATGAAGCTCCGCCGAGCGGTATGTAAGAGGGAAGTCATCTACCTCGAACCATGGCGCAAAAGTATAGAATTCGCGCGAAAATGGGAGGCGCTGAGGCATATTCGCAAGCGGTTAGCAAGCAAGTGATAAGAGTGACGTCCAGTATCAAAATGTGGAATGTAGCGCAAACAAGACTATCGTTTGCTTTTCATCTTACCTACCATAATGCCGTATCGCGCCAAAGAACGCCTGCCTAATGAGTGCCTGTCACAAAGCCTGTGGTATGGGCCTTAGTCGCTGTCTTCACTCTTCGTCCTCCGACGGTCCTCGTCTTTCACTCGCTCAAGCTCCTCATCGGCTTCCTTTTTCATAGCATCGCGCAGCCTTTCTTCCTGTTTTCTCAATGGCTGCCCTCCTCGTAATCCTCGCTGATGCCCAAGGCTTTCCTCAGCTTCTCGCTCTCCTCGATCTTAGCGGCGGCAAGCTCATGGACCTGGTGCTGCTTGAGATTGCGGGCCTTGGACTTGTCAAGGCGATCACTGGAAGAGTCGGCTTCTTTTAGAGCTTTTTACGGAGAGCGTCGCATTGATCATCAATCTCATCCTCGTCCACACTACAAGAAGCCGGCGTTAGCATCACAGCTCCGGCCATGGACTCGCGGTACTTGACCCACCCTTCATCCTCTAGACGGTCACGCAGCTCAAAGACCTTAACTTCGATTTCGCGCTTGCGATCATGCTCGAGGATTTCCTTGTCGGGCTGGCGCTGGCGGTGCCTCTTGATTTGGTCGTAGTCCTTGGTGTAGGGCGCGTCGCGCGGCAAGGCGAGAGGTTGCGCTGAACGTAGCCCGAAGTGCCGCTGCCGCGGGGCGTGCTGAGGCCTACGTTGGAGGACATGGTGTTGTCGGGCTCCTGGTGGATGTCGGGGTTGTGAGATATCGTGAAGACAGTAGGACGGTGGGAACGATGATGGCCCTGTCGCGCTCCGCGTGCACGAGTCATTTTGCCCCGCGATGACGCGCCGCGCTTCAAATGTGCTTCCGCGCGACACACTTCTTTGCCCAACTTTTCTCTCGTACAACAGATATGGTCGACATCGAGCAACCGTCCCAGGCTACGGGCCAGGCGCCGTTGACGCGGCTTCCGTTCCTCCTGTTACGAAGCAGCATATTCTCAACTGCTCCTTCCATGCCTGGCATCCCAGGTAAGCCTGCCGCGCCCCGCAATAGTTCTTTTGTTGATTGCTTTGCCTCTTCTGCAGATATCGCAAGATTACACCGAAAGCCCGTCTAATCCCACTCTCACGACCCTTTCTCAACTATTTACGCGCCGACGGCATAGTACTTCCACCAGACGACGAAGCCTCCCGCCGCGACTGGTCCGACGATGACAGTGGAATCTTCTCCTCCACGGAAAATCCGGACGAAGATGAAGACAACGACGACCCTTCTAGGGAATGGTCAGACATTCATAACGCCATAAGGGACACTATCGCCGAGCTTGGTGGCAGGGTGTGTCCCAAGCTAAATTGGTCCGCCCCGAAGGACGCCACATGGATCAACGCAACGAACACCATGGACTGTCGAAGCCCGGGCGACATATATGATGTTGAAGAAGCTCTGACTTCGTCACGCACGATCTCGAACAGGCCTTCGCCGACACGGAAGAAGAACCAGAGAACACAACGTTGCCCGACGTCGCCTACCATCTCGTCCTGCGCAAGTTCTTCATGATAAATCCCTCGGTCGAGTTCCGCTGCTTCGTCAGGAACCGACGCTTGCTTGCGATAACGCAGCGGGATCCAAACCATTATGAATTTTTGGCTCCGATGGTTGGACAGCTACGCTCTGTTATCCAATCATTCTTCGACGAGAACTTGCGAGACAGCTTTCCCGACCCCAACTTTGCATTCGACGTCTACATACCTCCAAAGTATGACAAAGTGTGGCTCATAGACATTAATCCCTGGGCTCAACGAACCGACCCATTACTCTTCAGCTGGTTGGAACTCTTAACTATGGATGGGCCTGAGGAGTTCGAGGAGAAGATGCGAATGGAAAAGGAGGAAGAAGAAAAAGAGGGATTTGTTCGGTTGGAACTCCGACCAGCAAATTCTTCGCAAACTCTCACACTACAAACCTCAGCATCGAAGCCGGCTGAGGATGACGAAGATTCGGACGCCAAAACCGAGACCCCGGACTCTGACGATGAGGCAGATGAAGAAATCTGGATACCTGAACTCCGCCTTGTCAAAAAGGATGATCCAGAGGCCTACTCTTTCGCTTCACCAGCCTATAGCGCTCACAAGCTGCCCAAGGATGTTGTGGATGCTAGCCAAGCTGGTGAAGGAGGGATGCGCGAATTCGCAGAAAAATGGAAGGAAATCCTGGCGAGAGAGCAGGAAGCTGATGCGAATCATTCGAGCTCTTCTTCTTCCCATGATGACGATGATGATGATGCATAAAGTTAACTGGCTACAATATAATCAGGTGCTTTATTGCAATCGCTATGTTCAATGTGATGTTGGCTGACACTCGTAGCGTTGCAGCTGCCTAGCTGTCTTGAGATGGTCTTACGTACAAACTCAACAATTTTCGAAGTTAACACGCTTTCTCGGCTGCATTGCATCGATCAGTCAGTGCTTAGAATGGTAGCCCTTCTCTCGCTACAAAGATATCTTTGCAGGGGCAATAAATCTTGCAATCCCTCCAAATATGAACGTGAACTAACTAACAGTCAGCAGCGTTCTTGAATAATCACAATTCTACTTACGGCTTCATCCACGATTCCGAGATTTCCTGGCAGTGCGGCGTACGTATCTCCATCATGATATGCCCTCATAAAATGCCAGAATCCAGGGAAACTGCCTGTGGACAATATATCATTGAAGAATCTGTGCCGGATGAGCGGGTAAGGTCTCGTCTTCTGATGGTTAAGAACTGCGATTGGACTTACTCTGCCTTGTACAAGCCAGCCGGCTCAGCTCGCTCCGTGAGCACAAACGCTCACCTTCAAAGCCTTTCATGCTATGCGTATGCCGAGCTGGAATGTACAGTGTGGGGTCACCTGCGTGGACTATGCGTGATTTGCCATCGAGAGTTATTTCCGCTCTTCCCTCGAGAACGGTAATGTATTCCGAGTGATTCTGTGTCGAGTCAGTTCCTAGAAATTGCTGCCGGGAAAGGCAGAACTAGTACCAACCTTGTGCCAATGGGGTGGGACATGGAAGACCCACGAACCCGGCCGGTGCTCGCATACATTCTGTATCGTCACCCGCTCAACAGAATCTTCGGGCTTTGAGTGGTCGATGATGACTTCCAACCGAGCATCCTGATAATAGGATCAGTATTGTTTTCGCCTAGCGTTGCAGAAATAGAAATGTGTCAACCTTCCCCATCGCAATGGTTTTCATGACCTCGCAGGAACTCATGATGACGGTGAACTTAATTCTCGTGGGCAGATTGGGCTTTGAGGTTCAGCATCTTCGATCTTCACACATATATGTACCAGTAGACGGAGTTAGTGATAATCGCCCGAGCGCCGAAGGACGAGACTAGGCCAAGGCGAGCATCGTATCCAAAACTGGTCGGACTACGGAAAACCCGAGCCCCCGCGGCGGTAAGGTACGGGCCAAGTCGGCAGAAGTGGCCACATATAAATTGTCTTTACAGGTCAGCCGACGCGGTTACATCAAATTTGTGAGATTCAGGTAGATCAGTCTGTAGCTCTTGTCTAATTAGACGTAGGAATCTTTGGATTAGCTGTAAAAGCTAAACAACATCAAGGCGTTAGCGCTAAACTAAGTTAAGCTATAGGTAAACTACGGCCCGTTAATTAGCTTCCGGGGAGTCCACATCAGCTTAATTTCGACCTACAGATTAAATTTCATCACATCATTTGACGCCACGCTCTGCTGAATTTACTAATGCCGAGTTAGGTGCGGCCGATAGTCAGACTACTCAAAGTGGCCCATATGAAGTCTACATAATGAACAGCAATAAGCACTCCCCAAGCTCTTCTTAGTCACTAACAGCAATGTTGTCTTTGTGTGTGTGTGTGTGTGTATGTGTGTGTGTGTGTGTGTGAATGAAAGGCCATAAGGCCGATGCAGAATGCAACTTGCATGATTTAGTCCTCTGCTATCAAGTTGTCCGAGAGTGCCTGTTCCCCCATTTCCCACTGTCTATTAGTCATTTATAAAGCTTCAACGTCCCATTCTTCGGCAGACCTGCTCTGCGCCAAACTGCTTGCGTCTCTCTTGAGGAATTGCCCATACCCCTTCTCACCCAGCAATCCGCCTCCATCTCGATCCCAAACGATCTTGCCCCTCAAAATCGTGTAGCGCGGCCAGTTCTCGAAGTGCCGCCCCGTGTGTAATCGACAGCGTGGTGCAGCATCTCGTTCCTCAACCGAAACCCGGCCATCGCACCGTCCGGATACCAAACCGCAACGTCCGCGTCGCTGACCCCCGGCACCAGCGCCCCCTTCCTCGGCCACAGCCCGTACAGCTTCGCCGGATCCGCCGCGGTGACCTGCACGAACCTGCGCACGTCCAGCCTCGCCGCGCCCAGCACCAGCGGCAGCCGCGTCTCGATGCCGGGGATCCCGTTCGGGATGGCGCGGAACCTGCCCAGCGGGAACTCGTCGCTGACGACGCTCTTCTTCCCGTTGGCGGCGTCGTCGAAGGAGAACGGGCAGTGGTCGGAGCTCAGCACCGTGAAGGTCCCGTCGCGCAGCCCCTCCCAGATGGCGTCGTGGTCCTCTGGGCCGTCGCGGGGCGGCGGCGCGCAGACGCACTTGGCCCCCTCGAAGCCGGGCCGGTCGAGGTCCTTGCGCGTCAGGAAGAGGTACTGCGGGCACGTCTCGGCGAAGACGGGGAGTCCTTTGGCGCGGGCTTCGCGGACGTGCTGCGTCGCGACGGGGGAACTGACGTGCACGATGAGGATGGGCGAGTCGACGAGCGATGAGAGGCCGATGGCGCGGTAGGTGGCCTCGTATTCGGCCACCGGCGGGTGCGCGGTGGCGTGGTATCTGGGCGCGAGCAGGGCGCGCTCTTCCAGCTTCTTCGTTACCCAGTCAATGACATGACCGTTCTCCGCGTGGATCATGGTCGTAATGTGCTGTCGGCGCGCTTCGAGAAGGACGTCGAGGATCTGGCCGTCGTGGAGTTGCAAGGCTTCGTAGGTCATGTAGATCTTGAGGGAGGATATGCCTTCAGCGCGGAGGGTGGAAAATTCGCTGAGGGCAGTGGGCCCGGGGTTTGCAACGAGAAGATGGAAGGAGTAGTCGCAGTAGCAGTTTCCTTGGGCCTTGGCGTGAGTTGCTTTCAGGATATGAAGAAGAGAGTCCTCAGTCTTGCGTTGCGGCGCGAAAGTAATCATCGTGGTTGTGCCGCCTGCGGTTGCTGAACGACTACCTGCCAATATATCAGCAATCAAATCTAGCACGAGGTCGGATGCAGAATATGGTGATGGAATGCCCGTGGTAAATGCAGCTATTGTAATTATCCAGACGTAATTGCCACTGTTTTGACTGATAGCATACGTCCGGACGATCTCTCCAGCTGCATGAGTGCACCATTGCTTGCCCTTAAGAAGCCTTAGCGGCCGAGCGTGTCGGTCTGGGTTGAAATGGTGATAAAGTCACGAGAGTCCTCAAAAGCGGGTAAAGTGGTGCACCAATAGGCCATCTCAGTAAGTCCTCAATGCCATGACCTACCCGTCTCATATGTGTCCGCGGTTGACCCATTGCCGAACAATGGCGGTTCCTCTAGATGCACGTGGGCATCAACACCACCTGGTGTCCTGATTAGCTGCAATCACGCTCTCTGACCTCCCATAGTGCTCACCAGGCATCACAAACCCCCCTTCCGCATCGATAATTCTTGTAGCCTTTGCGCCTTGAAGCTCCCCCCTTGGCCGCACAGCCGCTACCTTTTCGTTGTTGACGGCAATATCAAAATTCCCATGCTCTCCGTCCGTTACTAGCACTCCATTGATAATGAGGAGGTCATAATCGGCCATAGCTTCCGTACCATGCTCTACCTGTTGCCCGTCTACCTGTACAAACGCGAGAGAGGAAAGAGGGACAAAGCTGTGACATGGGATAAGCCAACATGGCCCATTGATATACGCCCCGAGACAGGCGGGAAGCCCGACGGCGGAAGAAGGGGGGAATAAGCTCGCCAGCCCTGCCGTCTTATCAATCGGCTTATCACCACGCTGCCCGATCGGACGACCCTACTACCCCGCAGCCCGCCGACTTACCCAAGACGGCAAGTAGCCGGACCATGTTTATTGTCAACTCACCCCAAGTAAATCTCAAGTGCCCCAAACACCAGAGGAGCTGATCACCGTCCACCATGACGGACCTCCGCATCAACGGCGCCCGCCTCAACGACACGCTCCACCGCACCTGCAGCGACTGGGGCGCCATCGCCTCGTCAACGGGCATGCGGCGCCTGGCGCTCGGCCGCGAAGACAAGAGCGCGCGCGACTGGCTGGTCGAGGAGTGCAAGGCGCTCGGGTGCACCGTCAAGGTCGACCGGATGGGCAACATCTTCGCCGTGCGGCCGGGCTCCTCCTCCTCCTCCTCTTCTGGCGGCGTCCAGCGGAAGCCGATCGCCATGGGCTCGCACCTGGACACGCAGCCGGCGGGTGGGCGGTACGACGGCATCCTGGGCGTGCAGGCCGCGCTGGAGGTGCTGCGGACGCTGGACGAGGGCGGCGTGCGCACGCGCTGCCCCGTCGCGCTGGTGGACTGGACGAACGAGGAGGCGCGAGGTTCCCCGGCGCGATGATGGCGTCGGGCGTGTGGAGCGGGAGGAGCAGCGCCGGCCTGGAGGACTGCTGGGCCGTCGAGGATGCCGAGGGCGTGAGTGTGAGGACGGCGTTGGAGTCGATTGGGTATCTCGGGGAGACGCCGTGTGATTACAGGGAGAACGGCCTGGAGGCGCATTTCGAGCTGCATATTGAGCAGGGTCCGCTTCTGGAGCGCGCGGGAAGAGCGTTGGCGTGGTCACCGCCGTGCAGGGGATGAAGTGGTTTAGGGTCAGGGTGAGCGGCGTGGAGGGACATTCTGGTATGCTTTCGATCAATCCCCCCCCCCTTTTTTTTCCCTTGCAATACCTTCTGACGGACGTAGGAACCACGCCCATGGCAGATCGAGCTGATGCTCTTGTCACAGCTTCCCGTCTCATATCTTCAGTACGGGATGCTGCGGTAGAAACTGGCCTCGGCGTGGCAACTGTCGGCGTAATCCACAGCGATACCTCCAGCCAGGCTACCATCCCATCTGGAGTGGACTTCATCATCGATGTTCGTTGCTCCACCGATCAGATGGTCTCCGATCTTGAGGCCGAAATATTCAGACGCTTTGACAAAATTGTCGCTGAGGAGTCAAATGGCACAGCGTACACGGTCCAGCGCACCTGGGGTCTCCCAGAATCGAAGTTTCATCCAGATTGTATTACTGCCGTGCGGGAAGCTGCTGTGCGAGTGGCTGGGGAGGAACAGACAATGGATATGAAGTCCAAAGCTGGCCACGATAGTGCCTGGACCTCACGCGTTGTCCCCACGAGCATGATATTTGTACCTTCGAAGGATGGCATATCCCACAGTCCTAACGAGTACACAAGCCCCGAACACTGCACCTCTTGGGCCCAGGTGCTATTAAACGCGGTGTTAGCCTACGATGCTTCGCTGGCCCAGAAATAAATGTTGCTGAGTTTGGGCGACGAACTTTACTCTGTGCTGATCGAAAGAAATCAGCCATCCATGTACAGTACAATCACGGCTGCCGCCTGACACGATATACTGCGAGGAGACGGAGACATTCATTGAGCGCAGCAAGCCTATCACGCATTATTGGAAGAATTCACAAGGGCAAGCGTTAAAACACGCAAGAGCACGAAAGTGTATTTGTACACGTGGGTATATATATAGACAGAGAGAGGGGAGATAGCGATATCGGCCTATTTTCTCAAAGGTCAATAGACGATCTTGGAACTACCATCCGTTACACTTGAGCTTAGCAAGGTTCAGGTAGTCGGGGCTGATATCCCACAGGTTGGAGACCCAAGTTCCCCGCGTCGTTGATGATCTCCTGCTTCAGAAGCTCGATCAGGCGCTCAACGCCGGGCTGGCCGTAAACGTTGGCGTAGTGGAACGGACGCCCAAGTCCAACAGCACGAACACCAAGAGCGAGCAGCTTCAGGATATCAGTGCCGTAACGGACCCCGGAATCAGCATAAACTTCGAGCTTCTCGAAGACCTCAGGGGCCTGCTCGTGGATCTCGATAGCGATTTCGAGAGGGGACGGAGCACCGTCCAGCTGACGACCACCGTGGTTCGAGATGTAGATTGCGGGTGCGCCGACCTCGGCGGCCTTCTTGGCATCCTCAACCGTGTAAATACCCTTGAGAATGACAGGGAGGTCGGTCCACTTTGTCAGCTTGTCGGTATAGTAGTCCCACTATCGAGAATGTCAGTGATTGGCGTTCGATTCGAGTCTCGTCAAGGGCGCTCACGGTCAAGGGCTGGAGCTCGTCAGTGTCAGTGGCCTGGCTGTCGCGAGCACGGTAGCGGGCATCGCGAGTACGGTCACCGTCAGCAACGGCGTCGATAGTGAAGACAATGGCCTTGGCACCAGCAGCCTCCGCCCTCTTGATGTTCTCTTGGACGCTGGTGTCATTGACAGTGACGTAAAGCTAGATCTGAGTCAGCACTTTCTTTGATATTTCCCTTGAGGTTGAGTCATACCTGCTGGAAGGTGACCTGAGAGCCATTGGCGGGCTTGGCTGCAGCGAGCTCCTCAATGGTCTTGCTGGCATATAGAGCGGGCTGGCAAGGCTTAGTATAGTATCCCTCTTCAGAATGACGATGCACCGACCATGTAGAGGATGTCCTGAGCATAAGCTCCCTTCATGAATGCAACCTCAGCCTCGTTCGGGTTGGAATAGGCAGCACGAGCGGCCGGAGCAATGAAGAAAGGGGCGGAAAAGTTGTAGCCAAGGATACTCGTACTACAGAAATGTTAGCCAGCGACGGGGTGCTCTAAGGACTGGTGGCATTACCCAAGGGTGTTCTTAGTCTTAGAAACATCCCTCAGCATCCTAGGCCTGAACCTGAGCTGCTGGAAGGCGTCAAGGTTGTTCCTGTACGTCCACTCGCCACCAGAAGCGTGCCTGTACCAGGTGTAGGCAGACGCGTTCAGGCAGTTCCTAGCCGCGAATTCGAAGTCCGGAACGCATTGCAGCTGGTCGAGCTCAGGACATATATTGGGAGGTTCGTAGCCCTCAACTCCAAGGACACGCTCGAGACCAGTGTCTGGCTCGTTCAGCCATGGGTAGGCTGCAAGGGAAGAACCAACGAAGGGTGCAATGAGAGCAAAGAAGCGCATACTGGTAGCAACGAATGACAGCAGCAACTACAAATGAGAGACAGCCGGCGGTTGAAGGAGAGAAAGAGGTAGCTGGCCTAAGGAGTATTTATGTCTACACAGCAGACATGTGGGGATACGGCTAAGCTCAGCGTTCCTGGGCACTTTCCGATGGCAGATTCTGCTACGGGGGTACTCGTATTGTAGAGAGCACGCGGAACCGGCCGAAGTAGAGCCAAGCAATCCACAGGTAGGCAAGTCAAGTCGCAGCACTGGGACCGCATGATTGCTCTGGCCAAGCGATGCCTCGATTATCGGGGGCTTGGAATTGGTATGCAATGGGTATAATAGCGAGTCAGGAAGGTACCGCAGTAAGCGCAGGGACCGGGAAAGCCAGGCGTCGGTTCCGGCGGCGAGGAAAGTTACTGAGACATGCTTGTTGAGGAAAGCTTGGCCGGCAGAACGATTATCACGGTGGGCGTGGGATTAGGCATGTTGGCAGAGCGCGGACGAAAGAGCGATATTAAGGAGGACGGCAAGCCTTTGGAGGAAACGAAGCTGTGACGTTGGTGGCACTGTGGAGACTGGGGAGAAACTTGGAGAAATCCCGGAGGCAGACAGCGGGAAGAAGAAAGAAAATAAGCATGTTTCGAAGCTGGATGGGGCCATATTAAACAACGTGCGTACAGAACTGGCCGGGAGATATCTCCGGACACCCGGCTCGGGCGGGTGCCCTACAGAGATTAAGCTGCATGCATATCAGTGGCTTCGGCGTACGATTCGGAGTCGTGTCTAGACGTCCTATCCTGGAGGAGGCTCTGAGAGCGAGGCGGAAGTGTTGTCGGATGGAGCAGCTGGTGGATGAAGTGCCGTATGGCAGGATGCCTTTCTGGTGGTGATCCGAAGCGGCCAGACCTGAGTCGTGCTCTTGGCCGTATGGGTCACACGTTACGAGCCATGTCGCGAATCGCAATGGCGATCGCAGATGGCGAGGGGATATTGGGCGAGTGCACGTCTGGCCTGAATGATGGGTGGGAAGAGATGACTAAGGGTGGCCGTGCCCACGAATTCGGCGCGCGGAAGTCTTCCGTTCCGGTCCTGTGGAACGCCCCATACGGCCGGAGAACAAAAAAAGCGGCACCTGTAAGTGTATCGAAGCCCCGGACGTTCATGAGGTTGAACATTCATGTACTTCTGAGGAAGTTCATCTTGCTACTTCTCTGGGGGACGTTGGTCAGGGACTAGTCCAGCTGTGAAAGCCTCATGAAGAAGTCAGGAACACATACATTATTCTATTTTCTCGACTCGCCGTTAGGAATCGCGAGAAGCGGCAAATCCGCTACGGTAATAGTCCGGTGAGAAGGTGGAGAATGCCTATAGTATCATCTCTGTACTGTGCTTATATATGGCGCCGACGGGCAGTCATCCCGTGCATACCAACAGCACTTCTGTGTATATTCCCCCGAAAGTATCTGATTCCAAACTTGAAATCATTAAGCGGCCCCACAGAGTGCGCAAGGATACCTCTCCACTGCATTACTGTAGTAAGCCTGCGCGTGTGCAAGCGCAACCTCTACCGGGTGATTCGTAACAAGACATCGGTCCAGCTCAGTTCATTTGGCTAGCCTTTGCTCCTAGTATGCGCCTGACAAGATGCCTTTCCCGCCGCTTTTGATGTGAATGCCGAAAATTCAAATTCTTCACCTTTGCCACCAATGCCTGCTGCGGCAGCAAATAGTAACCCGAAATCCCGCTGAAACACCACTCATGCAAATGCAAAATACACCCGCTAGGGAAAGTCTACCGCGGCTCTCTCAAGGGCGCAGGAAGATAAGGTAATAAAGCCTGTGCTTCTTGACGCGGTTGAACTGCTTGTTGCACGTCACCACGTTTCTCGTACGTGTCAGCCAACATGCTGTCGGCTACACATTGCCACAGCCGGTCCCCTGCTCTCTTTGCCAATACCCTGCCTGCCTTGGCGCTCTTCTCCGTCTGCTCCCCAATGATGTTGGTGAAGAAAGCTGCCGTCATGTAGTTCATGCATATGCAGAGCAGCTGATTGTTGGTGACAGCCTTGGCTGCATGGAGAGCCTGCTGAATGCATTGCTTCATCTTGACGATTGATGAATCTTTGCCCTTGGTTGTCGCCTTCAGAAGCTGGAAGGCCGAAACCATTGACTGGTTCGGATGAGACTGGCAATGTGGCTCAATTCTCTGTAACAAGCTCTCTGCTTCCGAGTGCATTGGGTGTGTTGGAGAGCGAATGATCAGTAAGGTATTCATGATGGCTAGGACGCTCAAATCAGATTGCGCCGTTCGCTGAGTAGGTACGCTCGTGGATGTGTAGAGTGTTCGGAAGTGGCTCAGTGCTACGTCAGTGTTTCCACGGCCTTGTTCTATGACTCCGTTCAAGTATATCGCGAAGCGAGTCATCGACGGTCTGCGATCATCTGAGAACATCGGAGCGGCTTGATCGAGTGCAGACAAATGTGTCCGAGCAGTCTTCCAATCGGCCTTATTGCATGCCATAAAGCATTGGTATAGACGGAAATGCCAATCCAAGGCTCGGTGCCACTCCATACGGGTCGAGGCCCCGGATATTGAGATGGGATTGCGATCGGGAATAGTTAGGGTTTCTGCAAACGTGTTAGCATGGCGGCGCGACAATGACTACATCCGGTTCACAAGCTACCTTTGGTCAATTTCAGACCCTCCTTTAGATAACTTTCAGCTTTTTCTTCGGTGGGGTTCTTCAGCAGCGCAGTTACGCCGCTCAAGTAGTATCCAAGCATCCATAGATCTCGCCGCCTCATCCATGTGATGGACAGCCGATCCCGCCCGTCACCATTTCTCTGAAAAATCCCACCCGTCATCCCCGTAAGCTGAGTGTTCGGGCTTCGGTGGATTAACACGGAGAAAGTTCCGTCGTCTCTGTTAGTATCTCCATTCACAGCACTGTCCATGATGGCTTGTAAATCACGCATCTTTGCGACAGCTTGATCCGGCTTGTAACTTTGGAGGTTACAGGCAAGATCGATGAGGTCCAATAGCGCGACGACCTGGCCCAGTTCATCCATGGTCAGTTGCAATTGTAGGCTGCGCGCTGATGCGATGGCTCGCTGCGCTTGTTCGACACTGTCCGGGTTCATGAGGTGCAAATAGACCATAGCCAGGATCGTAGCGCTTGCTACATAGATCGCGCGATCACCAAGCCTCTCCGATAGTGAAGAAACTTCATGGAGCGTATGCATCGCTGCGGTAAGATCTGCGTGGGAGCCCGACTGTAAGCAAAGCGACGCCCGAAGGAAGCGAAAGGCATAAATCCACGGGACGTGCTGATACCTGCAAGAAATCAGCAAGGATCGCGGGTAATGATATAGAGAGAACTTACATTTCAGCGTAATGAATAACGCCATCAATTGACTTCAAAGCAGCTGAGTGATTTGACTTGAATAGCGAACGAGCAAGCAGATGCTGCATGGTGTACTTCAAGTCCAGCATGCGATGCCTGTCACACAGAGTAATGCCCTTGCTCAAGATTTCCTCTTCCTCAATAGTATTTTCCGTTTCCTCATGCAATAATGACGCATACCTTAAGATCAGTGTAGCTTCAGCGCGCGGGTGCATGCGGAAGCTCTTGATGACGGTTTCCATGCAGCCCAGAGCGGTCGACATCAGCTTGTAGTATTTATCCTCGTCCGCTTGTCGACGCGAAAGAGCTACGGCAGATCCCATAGCCCGAGCAGCAGCCACATATTCATCTGCGAGCGCGATCAAAAGTTGCTGGTTGTCAATTGGACCAGGCGAAGTGGAATTCGGGCGCGGAATCTGGACTTGGACGGTAGCGCGGAATCTGGACTTGGACGGTAGGCTGTCGCGGAGGAGATGCGGACTGAGGAACGGAGACAGGACCTGGGCGCGAATGGTGCAGTGGCTGCGGACGAGGTTGCTGGAAGGACGGAGACGAGAGGTGCGGGGAGAAATGGGCGGGTGGCGGAGGGTATGGCTGAAATTGTTGTTGTTGCTGCATCATGGGCTGCTGGGGTGATCGCTGCGGGATCATCACCACAGGATGACCTGGGTGGTGCGGAGGCGGCGGAGGCGCAGGCGATTGCGGAAAGAATGGTTGCTGCTGTTGCTGTTGCTGAGTAGCCAAGTAGGCGCCTGCAGAGCCGGCAACAGGCGTGGGTGAGGCATGCATCTGCGGAAAGCCTCCGGGCTGTTGCTGGTAGCCATGTGGAGGAGGCCTCGGCGCCTCGTAGCCTCCAGGCTGGGGCTGCTGGGGCGGGTAGTAGTGGTGCATGCCGGGGAAAGGCGACGAAACGCTATATGGGCTTTCTCATGGCGGAGGTAACGCGGGTTGGAGCGAGAAGCGGCTGCGGAGAGCGCGAACAACGGCGGGAGACGTGACTGGCCTTGGCATTGAGTCCGCCACGGCTGGAATTTGGCGCGCAGAGGGGCATGATTGGCTTGATAGCCGCGCGGACCGAGGCTCGCGGTACGGCCGATGCGGGCCTGGAGAAGCGGCCACAAAGAGCACTGGAGCACGGCCATGGCCTCCTGCGCGATGAATTGCGCCGATATGCGCGGCTATCGGATGATTTGTCCTGTTAGCTGACGCTTGCCACTTCCACAGGCAAAAATACGGCGTTGCTGGACCATTCGCACTCTCTCCTCCTCCCGTACCTCGCTCATTGCAGTGCCTTCTATACTTTTCGGCTCGGAACCCCCTCTGGACCAATCGGTAGCCATGGTCGATCTCTCCTGGCTGCTGGGACGCGCTAGAGTCTCCTTCACCAACTGTCCCAAACCTGTGACAATTGTTACCAAGTCTGGCCAATCTGTTCCACTGCCGGATTTGGTCAAGGATGTGACGCCGCCATGTCACCTCAATCCGCTGCTATTCAACGGTCATCTCCAGACCGCATACACAGGTGCGCATGCTTCCCCACGTGGAGAGCCCCTGCTGACGTGGAGACGACTATAGTGGTGAAAGGCTTTGACCTACCAGTTGTCTACAAGCGAAAAATATTCGAGTCGAATAACCCTGCCGTTCCGGGTACCTTTGCAGTGGATTTCGTTCATCGTATTGCCTCTCAAGAAGTTGATTCCTCCTTGCCACCAAGGACTACCTACTTCACTGACCAGGAGTTTGGAGAAATCGGGTCCGACGACACCAAGCCCATGCTTGTGACCCTCCATGGCCTAGCAGGCGGCAGCAATGAAATCTATCTGCGCCATGTCCTTGCTCCTCTGACCACCGAAGAAGGTGGTTGGGAAGCTTGTGTGGTGAATTCTCGGGGATGCGCTATGAGTCAAATCACCTCAAATGTTTTATACAATGCCCGCGCAACCTGGGATGTGAGACAAGTTGTGAACTGGCTCAGGGGAAAATTCCCCAACAGACCTCTTTTTGGTATCGGCTTCTCACTCGGTGCCAATATCATGACGAACGTGAGTGTTCGTCGAATCATGCACAACTTCCGATCTGACGCACAACACAGTACCTCGGTGAAGAAGGGGAAACTTGTCAGCTGAAGGCAGCTGTCGTGTGCTCGAATCCCTGGAATCTGGATGTCTCCTCCCAGGCATTGAAGAGTTCCTGGCTGGGATTACACGTCTACCAGAGAGCCATGGGAAGCAGTATGAAGAGGTTGTTTGATAGGTACACACTGTCTCCACTTTGTTGAAGATTGTCGTATAACATTAACGGCTCACTAGGCATGCTGAGGCTATTGCTCGAAACCCGAACATTGACCAGGAAGAAGTCAGGAGATGTATATACCTCTATGAATTTGATAGGTATGCTTGGCATTGTACTCTTTCTGCTCCAGTTACTGACTGTTTTGGAAGAGCCGTTCAATGCGCGAGCTGGGTATCCACAGAGAACGCATACTATCGCGATGCATCATCCTGCGATTCTATGCTTGCCATCAAAATTCCCTTTCTGGCCATTAATGCCGAAGATGACCCAGTGAGCACTGGTTTCCCTGACATACTCTATCTCAACACGCTGATCACCCGACAGATTTCTGTGAAGGAGGCCATCCCGTTCGATGAATTCAAGCAGAACCCGTATGCTGTACTGTGTTCCACGTCTCTTGGTGGGCATCTTAGTTGGTTCCAGAGCAATGGTGACCGTTGGTTCGCAAAGGCTGTAAGAAATCCGGAAGTCATTCCGTGTAGCATACGAAGCTGACTTCGTTAGGCAATCGCCTTCCTGAAAAAGATGGCAGACGATACGGACTTCGATGCAACGCAGAACGTTAACACGCAGAATGCCAACGGTAGGGCGGAAGACAGGGGAAGGGCCTTTGTTTTCGAGCCGATGCGCCGCAAGTTGCACATCCCGAAAGACCATGCCGAGTGAAGATTGGTGTTTGCGATATGACACTGCAACGTTGCCGGTCTTAACAGGGGATCTAAGAATTGCAAACATTCATGAGGGCACTCACTGTCTGCTTTAAGAATGCAGGCGGGGAATCATAGATTAGAATAGACCAGAGCTCAACCGAAAGATACCCTCTTCTTAATCGGTTTAGCAGATTTCGTAGGTGCTGAAGCTTCTTTTTTCTCCAGCTCAGGATCTGGCTTGGATTTGCGCTTTTTCTTCAAAGACTCTTTTGTCTCTTCCTACGAAGTTGTTAGCGAGATGTTGACCCTACCGGTGTCTGTTCGGTGCACTCACAAGTTTCGAACGTTTCTTCTCCTGGCGAGCTTCTGCTTCCTTCTTCCTTGCCTCACGTATTTCCTCCATTTGTCTTGCCTTCATCATTTTCGATTCGATCTGGCCCTCCTTCTCGGCGTTCACCATGGCAAGAATAGTCATCATACTCTCCTATCCAAGCGTCAGTCAACGAACGAAAGTACCACACCGCTGGCCTCCTTGAGCAAAATTGCGCAAGCCAACCGGCTTACCGTCAGCAGCCTAAAGCAGCAGAGGATGAACTCGCGGAATTCGGGCGAAAAGCCTGAAAAGACGAAAACCAGAATCAAAGGTTGCGCAGAATTGTCTGGCGAGTGACCTCCGTCGACGACGGTATGAATGGTTCTTGCTGCAATCTGAAGTGATGTAGCCGGTTGGCGCTCGCTTTGCACAAAGAATCGGCTGTGCACTGGAACGTAGTAGCACGCGTACCTGATCATCCACGAACACCTTGCCCTTCTTCTTGCCTTTGGGCTTTTGAACGCCTGCCGGCGTTATCATGTTCAGCTTTGGGATTCCCAGTTCCTCCTCGGTATACGTCCGCTTCTTCTTTTTTACACCAGTCTTTGCGGTGCCGATAGCCGTGTGCGATTTCGTTTTCGCGTGTTTTGAGGGTTTAGCACTCTTGGAAGTCGAGCTGGAGGAGCTCGACTTAGGCTTTTGCGACTTGATGGGAGCCATAGCGACGGGTTGCGATGCGGCAGGGCGGTGGGGAAAAAAGTGTCGAAGAAACGCGCGTGGAGTTAGCGGCGATTGCTGCACGCTGGTCTTGGCGCGCTCTGACCTCAGCTCTTACAAGCTGGCCCGGGCCAGGCCGCGACAGCAACACCAAGCGCCCTCCGACCACCATCATCGTCACCTCAGCCTAAGCTAGATCTACTCATCGTACGTTGCGAAGCAACTGCATATTCCACTATCTACACACGTCGCAACCTTGGGCAGTCATGTCGAGCCACCGGCTGTTCCGCTTTCCCAAGCCTCAATGGATTAACAGCGCCAATACGCGCACTGCCGGCGTGTACTCAGCCGGCGCTCTGGTACGCAATCTGTTTCTGCATGACCGTGAAGCTGGATGTGAAACCGCTCACAACTCTTCAGTTCTCTCTTGGATTCTTCTTCTTCATTGATGCCGCCGCATACTCGAAATCCGCAAAGAACGGTTCCGACGTCCACATTACCTTCGTCGACTGGATCCCCTCGATTTGTTCTGCACTGGGTATGCTTGTCATCAACAGCATTGACAAGTCTCGCCTGAGCGCCGACAGCTTCAGCTACTCGGGCAACGGGGTTGCCTGGAAAGCTAAATTGGTTTTGTTCCTCGGCTTTGCTCTGATGGCTGGAGGTCTTGCCGGCAGTGTAACTGTTATGGTTCTCAAATACGTGGTACCGAACTACACATTCCCAACTCTTTGGTTTGGGGTTTCAAACGTTGTGGCAAATGCTCTCGTAATGGTCAGGTATGTTAGCAAACTGTGCTCTGACGGGAGGATTGCTAATCAGTCCAGTTCTGCTATTCTTTGGGTTGTGCAAAATATGGAAGACGAATACACCTACAACCTGGCCCTGTAGAACAACTTCGGTTTGAGCGTACGGAGTTTCTTTGGTTGGAGTAGATTTTGGCGCCCAGGTTTCGCAGATTTTTATGTGTATGATAAAGCGTGCAATGATACTATGTAAAAGGTCCCATACGTCTCTCAGGTGCTACATCAAGAGATTTCAAACCATGCAGTAGCCGCAAGGTTATCTCTCGTGCATGGATTCAAAGTAGCTTTTCCGTTTTAGAATGTCTTCGGTATTCTGGGATTTCACATAGGACGAATCCTTAACTACATATTCACGCCACACTGTTGCGATTCCTTTTTTCCCCTTTGGCCATCCAAAGATACATATCGCGTAACACTGAATCGTTTATAGCTGGAATATCGTGGCCGGCGAAATACGACAAAGATCAAAATAGCGCAAACTGTTGAAGCATTGTCTACGGTCAGAAATGTTCGGTTCTAGCAGTAAGGTAGTTTACGTAAAGGCGTATGATCACCCTGACAATTGTAATTGAAGCGTTCTGTGGACTCTTTGTAGAGGTTCTTTCTTGAGCACTCACCGACAGTTGTATTAGCCGTTTATGAGAGCTCTGCTGTTGGCCACACTTCGCTCGAAATACCACCCAGATTAGTAAGTATTTGCCAAACAGAGCAACGGAGCCCTCGAGCTATTCATTGAGTGCCTCAAACAGAAAACATTCATTGCTCCAATTTACCCCCGTGGCCATGATGTGAATACAACAGACCAGTTGAATACGCCATGCCTCCGGTGCTAGAATCTAATATACAAGATCCCTAGAACAAAAGCCAAGGAAACCGGAACAGAAACAGGCACAAACATCACCCAGACTCATCGCCATTTAGAACTCCTCGTCTTCTTGGAAAAACATAGTGAAACTTATGATTGTGCCGTAGATGAGAAGACCTCCGATGATCGACATGACCATAGCGGACGACGAAATGAGGGCGCAGTGCGCAAGGAGAGCAGGTAGTGCTAGAGAAAGTTGCGCGGTTAGCTCACACATATTGATGTAAGTATGCTGGTGGGGCAAGCGCGGAGGATTGGAAACAAGCTGTATCGTACCAATGCCCATCACAACCAAGAAACCAGTAAGGAAGCGGCCAAAGTCAATGACAGCGCTGCTGGAGCTCTCCATAAAATCATCCGGATTGGCTGCGCGGCCGCAGATCCAGTTAGGTAGTGGTGCGATAACGTAGGTCGCGACGACGAGCAACGGGAAGTAATTGTGCCATAGCGCGCACGAAAGAATGACAAGAAGGAAGCCGATGGCGAGAACCTGGAGTATAGAACATATGGTTAGCGACGAATATTCCGGAATGGCGCATGCATAAATGCGGGTTCCGTGCGTACAAAAGAGAGCGCGATGATGGTCTTGAGGCCAGCCATGGTTGACCTCTCTTCGGGACGGGTCGGCGAAGACGTGATGGCGGTTTCAGCTGGACTAGTTGGTGAAGTTGATAGACGACGGCAGAGCAGTCGTTATGCGTGCGATAGGCTGTGCTTGCGGAGTGCGGACAAGCGTTGCTGCTGGGCGGGTCTGGAGAAGCTGAGGTATGTAGGCGCTGACGACGTCTTAGCGCAGCCTGCGGCTGTGGCACGGGTCCCTGCCAGTGCTGAAGCTCTGCCGCAGGTTGCCTCGCAGCTTCAACACCACCGCTGCCCATCCCGCCTCTCGCCCCTACACTCCGCCTTAAATTGGCCCTCTTCCTCCTGATCTCCTCTTGACTGTCCGTTGCAGCTCGCCATCATGTTCCGCAACAACTACGACAACGACTCCGTGACTTTGTATGCTCTACACCTCGGCCACCATAGCAGCAGCGCTGACAGCTCGCAGTTCACCCCAGGGCCGTATCTTCCAGGTTGAATATGCACAGGAAGCCGTGAAGCAGGGATCGGTTGTCGTCGGTGTCGCCAGCAAGACCCATGTCGTCCTGGCCGCAATCAAGGTAAGCAACCTCCGCAGTCCATATCCAGTGCCGCCAATCAATACGACTAACAACACCTCCCGCACCGTAGCGTAACGCCGAGGAGCTCTCGTCATACCAAAAGAAGATTATCCCGATAGACTCGCACTACGGTGTCGCTCTCGCCGGTCTCGCCTCGGACGCCCGCGTGCTGTCCAACTTCATGAAGCAGCAATCGCTAGCCTCACGCCTCACCTACGACCGAGCTATCCCGCTCGCTGAGATCACGTCACGTATCGGCGACCGCGCGCAGTCAAACACCCAGCACTATGGCAAGAGGCCTTATGGCGTTGGCCTGTTGATTGCTGGCGTCGATCAGAAGGGTCCGCACCTATTCGAGTTCCAGCCGTCAGGTGTGACGCAGGAGATGGCTGCGTGCGGCATTGGAGCACGTAGCCAGATGGCTAGGACGTATCTCGAGCGCAACCTCGACCAGTTCGAGAAGTCGTCTCGCGAAGAGCTGATCAAGCATGCTTTGCGTGCCCTCAAGGAAAGCTTAAGCCAGGACAAGGAGCTGACAGTGGACAACACCAGCGTAGGTGTGGCCGGTGTTGGTGAAAACTTCAAGCTGTATGAGGGAACAGTTCTGACCAACTGGCTGGAGACGACTTTCGAGAACAGGGAAGGCGGTGCAGAGGGCATGGAGGTTGACACATAGAGTGGCGGTTATTTAGGGAGACGCCGGAGATTATGATAGACGCGTTTCTGACCATAGCATGATGGCAAATATCAATGAAATGGCTCTAATGACTTGCTTTGTGGTGTGGTGGGACACCAAAGAATCATGGTGGATATCGAGGCGTCCACGTGCCCGCGAGTCGCGCTCGCGCACTTCAGACATCATTGACAACGCGTACCTTCCGGAACGTCAAGCCTCCTCGTCTTCTCCATCGCGGCACACAACACAACCACGCCAACCCAAACACTGCTTCGATGGCTCCTTCGCAAACACTTTACCCTCGAGCAACCGTCAAGCGCATCGTTAAAGCTCACAGCAACCGCCCGATAAGCAAAAACGCTGACATCATGGTAAGCCTGCTCCCCGCTGCCGCCCTGCTCCAATCTGGTCTCTCAACATCGGTAAAAGCAGAGCAATTAGTAGAGCACTATCACTCACCCATTGCCCCCGCCTACAGATTTTTCTCGACTACATGCTCTTCATGAATGAGTACGCATTGTCTGCTCTCTCCACCCACCAAATCGCACGATTTTCCGCTACGCAACAACACTCAGACCCCCGACCGTAATTCCATACCATACACCGAGAATACTGAAGGGACCACCCCAAGCTACAAGTGACTAACGTTCATTACGAATATAAAATAGCCTCGTCCGCGAAGCCAGCATCAAGTCCAAGCAAGCCGGCGAGCGCGGCATCTCGGCGCGGTCTGTTCGGAAAGTCCGGGAGGTAATTTGTTCACCCGCACACATGAATATGACCTCTTCTTGTTTCGATACCGGTGGCTGATTGCTGCTCGCAAGACTTCCCTGAGGAAGTTTAAGGGTTGAACTCTGGTTAACCGCCAGCAACGGCTGGTGAGAGCCTGTGATTACATCGGACTGAGTGTTGCATGGTGTTTTTCGGTACGTAATGAGTGAAACTGTTCAGGTCGTATGGCGTTATGGGATCATGGCATTTAGAAGACCCCATGATACCCGTACATGTAATTGGAATGATGCGCAGTAAGGAAAGGATCAGCAGGGTATTGAAAGTCATTAATCTTCGAAAGTTACATTGTGCTATGCAGCCAATCCCGCCCCTCAAAAGATGTTAGTGATCACAATTGTGTAAGCTGACAGACTGGACTATATCATGCGGATTCGCACCATGCTTATCAACCAATGTGTTTGCTGCTGCACCCACGTCAAGCCTACAGGAATAGCTCTAAAGAAAATGAATGCATATTGCAGACCCAAGGAGTCTACGTACTCTTCCCTGGAATCTCTACCTTCGGCACTATCCACCAGTCATGGTACTTCTTCCCCGGCTCTGCTTCTCCCATCTTCACTCCCTTGGCCTTCACAATGTCCGCCAACCTCTCCTCGGTCGTCAACTTTGCCAAAGTGACACCAGCGAGACCTGTCGCAATACAAGATAGCAACACGTTTTGTACATTCTAAAGTATTCGTTAGCCAATCACCGTACGATCAAGTCCGGCAAATTCTTACCTTCTCCCATGCCTCTTTGACGCCTTCGCTCTTGGCCGCCTTCGCCCCGAGCTTCTTCAATGCCGATATCTCACTCTTCGCCTCCTTGACCATGTTTTCAACATCGTGTGTCAGCCTGTAGACGATATCCTGCAACGGACGATCCGGTGCGTCGTACGGCCCGAACGGATGTAGGTCCTTATCGAATTCTTCAAACGGCGGCAGACGGGGCGTGTCGATTAGCAAAAAGGGTTTCATGCGAAGTTCGTACCGTAGGGACGGTTGACCAAAGGGACGAGACGGTGTCGGTACGGCGTTAAGGTAGTGAAGTAGAGTATAGAGCTGTTGCGGTCAGATGGAGCGTACCACGAATGACAGGGGATCTGCTCACACTGCAGAGAGCTTCCGCGAGGGACGAGCTACCCTTGGTCCTGTGTAGCATGCTTTCGACGTGCCTCTGCGTCTCGAGAAGCTCAGCCGCATCCTCATCCTGATCGGCTTGCATGAAGCGCGCATGCCGTTGGCCGAAAGATACGCTCAAGCAGGTCGACCCGCGACGCCGAAATGCTGGAGAGCCACCAGTACATGCCTGCTCGCTCGTCGGACAGATAAATTTCTTGCTCGAACCCGAGTTGAACGATCCATTCCATCTGTCGAAGCTTCATGTGATAAACCCAGGATGCAAAAGGGTACAGGAGGATGTCATCTGTCACCTGATGCAGCTCTTGGTCCAGAACCTGGATCTATGATGGAGCAAGAAAACACGGTATGATGAGCTGTTGTTCTTCTAATGAAGCAGAAGCTTTGGGAGAGAGACATTGCTTACGTCTGATTCCAGGTTATTGAAGGCTATCAAGTTATGGCAAAGCATTCGGCGAGTCCGACAACGATTCTGGCAGAGGCTTGTCAAGGCTTCAAGATAGTTCTGCACAAGTCAGAATCGCCCAAATTTGGTAATGTCCCCGAACACACCTGTGCAGTCCTGTTCGTAAAGTCGTTAACTAGCGACGCCATAATTGCCCGCCTATCGGTGGGAACAAGCGGATTTTGCGACGTCTCGAAAGACCAGTTGACTGGATCAAGAACCGCATCTTTGGGCATAACGAGCTCTTCCAACTCTTTACGAAGGAGCTCCTCATACATCTCATTGGGATTTCCGAATACTAGATTCGCCAGACAGGCACGGGAGTATGTAAGAGGTTGAGGTCTCCGAGAGTTGAATTCCCAAATATAGGACTAAATAGTTGGTAAACTCTGTCAGTCTATACATATTATCTAAAGCCGCAAAAGCCACTAACGTGTAGGGCTTACCATGATTTCTTGAGGACTTAGGGTCTGCAGCTTGGTACCTCGGACAACCTCCAAATTGTCCTGACACAGCTCTAAAAGAACTTGACAAGCATCGGCAAAAGGCAGTTCAACCACCGGTCTTGGAGGGACTGTGCTTGCTAGCCGTCGTTGAATTTTGGAGCTGAAGGCGTCCTTCACAGGAGTGCCTATCGGATGGGATTCTTGTGTTTCCTGAAGGTGTTGCCGCACTTCTATCCACTCGTCTTCTTGCTGGTCGAGCGGATTGTCAGGTGATGTCACGACGAGTAGCTTTTCCCGCAATGCCAATCTTGACAATAGAGCCTGCCTAGCACTCTCTCCTAGCAGTACCGTCTTACTATCCATCGTTAGTGACATATAGTACCGGGATAGAAGATTGGGTGTACGAACTCTTGGCCCCATTTCCCTTCTTTTCCTACCCATTCCCTAGCTTGTTGCAGTACATTGATGATCTCCTCTTCAGAAAACCTGGTCAGGAGCTGTCTACTGTATGTATGCGTTGAGAAGTCTTCTTCTTCAAAGTAATCCCTAGACGTGATTCTCTGGATAACGTTGTCGCAATACTTGACAAGTGCGAGACAGTAAGCACGCAGGACCATCAACAAGGGCGATTTGCCACCCGGGTAGGTGTAAATCGGAGATTCATCACGCAGCTCGGGTACTGTGGGTCCTGGACGGTTCGATGAGCGATGAAAGAAGGCTTCATCCAGTGTCCTGGGCTCCGGCCAAAGGAGCCTATCGATGTGAACTGACACGAAGAGGGTCTGTGACAAAGGGTAGCCTTGGTGCCAGGCCATCTCATAGCATAACAGCTGGTCAATGATGCCAATGATCTCCTCTGGAGAAGCTCCGTCAAAGGATCGAAGTCTTCCTCAAGCTCTCGCCTGGTGCCAGAAATCCACTATCCATTTTTGGGTCCATAATCTAGAAGACATGAGGAAATTGCACTTTATGGAAGGGCAATGATTTCACGTACTTCAAGAGCCCCGACGGACTCGAACAGCGTGAAATACTCATCTTTCACGAGTTGTCCGGTGCTGAGTGCTGCAACATGTCAGCAGTGACTACACAGGATTCGTCGAGCATGAGGGCAACTTCAAAATTCCTCGGGAGACAAAAACTCAAGGAGGAACATCGAAGGTCTCGATGCTTGACTCTGATGCAGGACAAACGACGAAAAGATGACTTGAAATGGAGAAGGAGAGATGGGGATCGGGCGTTACCAGTGCAGGCCTCTGTGAAATGGGAGGTGATGTCAACCGCGTTTGGATTGCCGTTGGGCACAGGGCGAGATTTGATTGTGGTCGGCGGAACGGGCTGGGCTGACTCCTGGGCTACGCCTTTTGGCGGTCGCGCGTACGCGTCAGCGTCGAATGCACTGCTCCGGAGCTGTGTGCGGTTCTCACCATGATCGGGAAGTGCAGCATACTCCTCCTCGAGGCGGACGCGGGCTGTTTCTGCCGATGGGATATTTAGCATGCTGGCGGGCGCTGCGGGGAGCGTCGCAGAGCTTGGGCGTGCGCAAACCTTGGGCCAGGCCGTCGTCGGCATCAGCGGGCGCTTGGTGGTCGACGCCGGGTATCATGTTCAGGCACACACACGGTTTCGCGGGTGGTGGTGGCACGTCTGAGGCACGGCGAAGAAGTTGTCATTGAGATTGTTGTAGGATCGCCGATTGCCTGAACCCCATCATACAAATGCACTCCAGTCGGCCGCGCTAGTTGCAGCCTCGCATCCATGCCCTTTATACCTTCCTTCGCACTTCCATCACTTTTAAACAGCTCAGCTTCGCGTCTAGGAATCTTTGGCGGCGGCCTCGGTGGCGGCCTGGTTGGCGCTGTTCAGGCTCTTGTTCTCGCCCTGCTTGCCATTCTATGCCCATCCGTCAGCCCGAAGCCCTCGAGACGCAGCTCAATCATGCGCAGCCATTGTCACCTACCTCCCACTTGGCGAACCTGAGATCCGACTCGCCGCGGCGAGAAGCGGCTAGCCTCTGCTCCTCCTTGAGAGAGCGACGGACGACGCGCGAGGCGATCGTGAGGTAGCGGTTGTACCTGTGGGGACGTCCATTGTCAGCGCGCGACGGTGCAATTGCGGCCGGGAGGGCGCATACGTGAGGCCAGCAGCCTTCCAAGCGAATGCCATTGTGAGTGCGACTGTGGTTGATTGAAGTTCGAGAGGTTGGATGCACGGCGGCCGCGAGCTTGCTTGCACGTTGGATCCCTCCGAACTTCGTCGGAGCTAGACCGGAATGTTCGAGCACGTGACTCGTGCTCCCGCTCCCACCCGCTTTGACTGACATGCCACGAGCTTTGCGAAACACCAGCATGACTTCCTTGCGATCCGGAGCTTGTGTTGACTCGAATCCCTCCTATGCACTCATCTCATGAAGTTCAACAAATGAAATTGGTCTTTGTATCCACAAATACACCACTCTAGATAATGGTACAACCAGCGTGACCTTCCGTCCTCCCCGATTTCTCTATCTACACCTTCAGGCCAAGCTCCTCCGCGTAGGGTAGTGCAAAAAGATCTCCAACGGTCGACACCGATGCCTTCGACTCGAGCAGCTCCTTGGCGGCCTGTAAGGAATACTATGTCAGCGACTGTTGTCCAGATTTCATGCCGAAAGCAACCGACCTTCTTGACAGCCTCCTCCGAGACACCATCGATGGCCTTGGCGGTCTCATCAAGCTGGTAGGGCTTGCCACTCTGAACCAAGCCGGAGCCGGTTAGCTCAAGGCTGCCGAAAATAGTCTGACCGTGCTCCAGCTCCAAGTACTTCGCGCGAGCCTTAGCCTTCTGGATATCCTCGCTCTTGATATTACCGCCCGCAATCTCCTGCAGCGTCTTGACAGCCTCAGCGGCAGCCCCAGAAACATCCTTCGCCGCACCACTGATGGTGACTGTGAGAAGGCCAGCATCGGAGTAGATGAGGCTCTTAGTGTCAACATTCGCACCGGGAACTTCACGCCGACCTTGGATAGAAGAGAGAAGCGGAAGTCCACTTGATCTGCGACTGGCCGCCAAGGAGGGAACCGAGGACGGCAATCTCGGGCTTGTAGAAGCCGCCGGTGTAGGAGCTAGAGCCAGGGAAAGCAATGATGATGGTGTTCTTGCCTGAGTGGGCGATGCGTTCCTCACCACCGTAGTACTTAGTCTGGGTAGACTCGAGAGCCTTGGGGGTCGAGGGGACGCTTGAGAAGAACTCGCCAACCCACTTCGTCAGCTCGCCATGGTCAGCGCCGTTCGCGACGACCGCAAAATTAGGCTTGCCGTATGCCTGCGAGGCGAACTCGGCGACAGTCTCGGGCTCGAGGTACTTCGAATAGGCGGCGGAGGTGGTGGGGACGAGCGGAGTACCCAGGCCACGGTGGAAGGCCAGGCCATGGACCGAGTTCAGAGCAAGCTCGCTGGTGTTGGCGAGGCTCTTCTTGTGCGCGAGGTGGATGAGCGGGATGACCTCCTCGTGGAGAACGTGCGCTTAGGTAGCCTATCAGCATATATTCCTTCACTGTCAAGTCCAATGGCACCTACGGGCGAATTTGGTCTGGGTCGCAACCTCGGCAAGCAGCTCGACGAAGTAGGGCAGGTCATCGCGGAGGAACTTAGTAGCAAGGACAAGGTTCTCGCGGGAGTGGTAGGGCAGGAGCTCAGCGCCAAGCAATTCAGACTCGCGGACAATGCGAAGGGCAGACCTGCGCTCGGTGTTCTACGGCGCAGATTGAGATGTCAGCACTGTGTTTGAGATAGCGGACGAGCGGCAGCGGTCTCCAGCGCACCTTGAAGGCGAACTTCTCCAGAGCCTCGGTCAGACCAGGGAGCGGCTGGTACCGGGTGCCAGCCTTGGAGACAAGAGCCAGAGTGGTGGTGGGACCGGGAAGGTCGCGACTGGCGAACTTGACGCCGGAGTTGTCGCCCGTCTGGTACTGGAAAGAGCCTGAGGCGGGAGCTGCCAAACCGCGGCGGTTGGCGGGCTGAGCGCATTGGCGGCGCAGAGCACGCTGAGCGTGGCGTCCGACAGACTGGCGCGACAGCATTGTTGCGAGGAGCGGCGTCGGACGACGGAGAACGGGGCGGGTTGGAGCAATGGGTGATGAAGGTGGTTTTGCTGGCGTTGACGGCGGCCGACGAAGTTGCAGTTCTGAAAGCGTGTGCTGTAATTGGCTGTCGGGACCCAGCCGCCAGGCTGCGCAGTGCGTGAGTATGTCCATCACCCGGATTTGCCCGCCAACACTAAACACGCCAATACAGTACCAGATCCCCAGAGCTGTGGATTACCTTGCTTACAGTCGCGATCACACAGTGGCATGGGTGCTCAAGGCATGCCCTTTGGCAATTGCGCGACAGCATGTATGATGCAGCTTGGGACCAAACGCGGCTGAAGGATATTTGCGCCATTGCGCCGTTACTTATCAGAACCGTTGACTTACTGCCAAGTTACCTGATTGTACAATTTGATTCATCCCATATCCAAGTTTGTCCTGTTTGGCCAAATGCTGATGCGTCAGACGGGTGTGATTCACCGACCAGTAGGTAGGCCCGCCGATGTTATATGCGGATGGTGAGCGTCCGGAGTAGGCCCTGGTCTGCCTGGTTGATCTTAAACCCTTATCCAAATTAATCAGGCATATTCATCAGGAAACGGCGCTGCTTTGCTCCAGGTAAGTCAGTTTCCATGTTAATCCAAACAACGGCGGCCACGACTTACTTGGTGCGCATCCCCGCGACAGGTCGAAGCATAACTAAGCGAGAGCTTGCAAAGATTCCGCCGCGCAACCGTTGCTCAACCCGCTCCATCTTCTGCCCTTCTTCTTCCTGCGCTTCACTCGCACAACATCGCGCACTCATGTGCTTCCACCGGTAGCACTTCTGTCAATTCTAGAGAAGTGAGAGTCTCTAGAACTAAATTATGGCTGAGGTAGGCTTTACTTTTGCGCCACTGTCAACACCTGCGACGCTAAAGCTCATCGCAGCACATTTCTGAACTGTGCACTCTTCTGGTCGACGATCTATATGGCGAGCTCTCTTCTGTACGTGCCTCGAACCATGACGCCATCTTCCTTACGAGCCCGCGACCGACACAACGCTATTTTCTTTATTTTTTTTGGCCCCACTCACTGACCTTCTCAGCGATTGTTCTCCATCCTCGCCCGGCTCGGCCGCCTCACTATCCGCGGTATAGTGAAATACTCTGACTTGAGCGCCCGCGATATCAAACATGGCCTCGCCGTGCTCATCCAGCAGGGCCTAGTCTTGCACTACACTACCGAGGACGAGATCTATTACGAACCGCATTGGGACCAGGCTTATGCGTTGGTCCGCGCTGGAAAGACAGTCAAAATGGTTGAGGATAGATTCGGAGAGTCTGCCGGTGGCCTTGTGTCCAATCTATTGCTTCTAGGGCATGCAAAAATCAGCGATTTGGCGGATGCCTACGGAGTCTCGTCCAAGGTCGGCACCGTCGATTCGGCGGGCCTTCGTGTCAACGGAAACGGAATTGTAAATGGCGACGACGCCAACGCTGGAACTGAGAAGCATCACAACCATGTCAAGTCTCTCGAAGATCTTCACAGAATTCTACGCCAGCTTCTCGATGCCGGCTTCGTCATTCCTATCCACCGCCACCACTTCTACCCGACCTCCGATCTCCGCACCGAAGCCGAGCGCATTATCAAACATAAAGTTTTTGGCGGCCAGGTCAAGGGCAAGCAGATAGCTGAGCTAGAGGTCGAAGTGAACAAATTACTGAAGAGGTGGAGGGACGAGGAAGGGGATGAAGAGGAACAATCGAGCGGCATATCTGCAGGCATGAAACGAGGGAGAGAAGAAAACACTGCACAAGCTCGGAAGCGCGTCAAAATCAACGCCAGGTTACCAAACGGCTCCTATGCCGTATCTGCTGGGGCTGCCATCCCGCTGGATGTACGTCTCCTTCAACCGTGAAGTGAGAAAACTAGTTAACTTACGAAAACAGGAAGATCTTGTTGTCGCCGTCAGCCAAGAGAAATGCATGGTCGCGCTGAGAACGGAACAACTTGTGGATTACGCTAACCGCTACCTGGGAGAGACTACCTCGAAAGTGTACGAGGCACTTCTACGTCAGCTGGAGAAGAAGGTCGATCGTTGCAACGATCCTTTCGACCAAGCACCAAGTGAGGATGAGGAGGCCGAGGCCTTGCCCACGGTGACTGCTCGCGAGGTCTTAGAGCATATGGATCCGACCGTCGACCTAGCTATTGGAGTTGGCAGGATGGACACTCAGACAAATGGCGTGACTCACGACAGCGAAGATGAGGACGAGGTTGTAACGCCGAATGGGAGTTCCCGTGCTAATGGCGCCGGCAGCTCCAAATCGTCTGGCTGGGATCAAGGCCCACCTTTCCGTTTTGTTCGAAGACCCTCGACGTTTCGTGCGTTGGGTTGGATCGCGTGGCGGCGGTGAATACAAGGTTGATTTCCGCCCTCTTACCTATTCTCTCATCCAGCACGAACTAGAGGCTACTGTGCTCGCCCGCTGGGGTCCACTTGCTGCGAGAATCGTCCGCATTTTGCATGCCAAAGGCTCGACGAAAAACAAGTCTCCACGACGGGCCTGATGCGCACTAAAGAGATTCGGGCTGCTTTGACCGCAATGCAAGAAGTTGGGTTTGTGGACACGCAGGAGGTGCCAAAAGACAACACCCGCGCCCCAAGCAGGACCATGTACTTCTGGTTCTTTGACCAGGACAGGACCAGGCAGCTTGTTTTGACGGACACTTACAAGGCTATGGCTCGTATTCTGCAAAGGATAAAGGTAGAACGGGCAAAGGTGCAGTCGGTCATTGACAAAGCAGAACGGTCGGACGTCATTGGCAATGAAGACCGTTTCTTGACCGAGACGGAGAAAAGGGCGCTAAGGGCATGGAGGGAAACGGAAGAGAAACTTCTGGTCCAACTCGGACGGCAGGACAATCTTGTTGCCATTCTTCGGGATTTCAGGATGCCTCCTATCCCGAAGTCGTCCTGGAACGAGAGCTAAACTTCTTTCTTTGATGTAGCATGCCTGCAACATCTTACTTTAATGAACGATTCAGTGCATGGCGGGAGGCGTTTCAAGGTTTATGGACATGCCGGTAGGTGGCTTATAGCCCTTTCTTTGCATTCACCGGTGCAATTCCGTCCTCTTTTGGGAACATGGGGGGGAAAGGAAAAGCGATTCTTTCTTCTTTACTCTTTCTTTTGTTTACTCTTTCTTTTGTACAGAGATTCTACGAGAAGACTTCGCCGGAACTGCACGGACGGACGGCTCAGAACTTCGAAGAACCATCCGGACAACGAGCTTTGCAACGAGAATAGAACTGGATGGGCCATCCTCCCCCGTATGCAATGTCTTCGTTGCCACACCTGCTGAAGGCGCCTCGTATGATTTCCTCTCGTCTTGGTTGTTCGGCTATGCAGGCGACTTCTGGACCACGGTACAGAGACAGAGAGATACCCCCATTCGCTTGCCTTTAGCGAAGCGATAAGTGTTATAAACTTGAGAGGAAGACTGCTTGATTGTGGTGGTGGAAATGGAGCGTTTGTCTATTCTATTCTATGAGTGGAATGAGGAACGTGCTGAGAAAAGTAACGCAATGTGTATATAGCGTATATTGAACAGTGGCGGCTGTAAGGTCACTGTGATTTTTTAATGGTTCCAATAGGCAACTTTCATCTGGGAGATACAAGAACATGTGACTTTTGATTAGAAAAGCGAAGAAATAAGCCCGTGTCCGTGTCAGAGTCTCGACTCCCCCGCCTAGACTTCAAACCCACTGGGCTGCAAAAATGAGAATTGGCGTGCGATGTCGTTGCGCGCAGCAGACTGGAACACCGTTCGTATTATGCGCAGATCCAAAGAAACGGCCGTGCATCTCGGACGCTAGTTTTCCCCTTAACTACGCCGCAGTGCCGTCGATCATCCGCCTGACTGTTACTTGTCGGATCCGTTAACCATTTTCGACCGCACCTCCAGGACTCCGCGCAACTCCGAACACTCCATTTTCTTTCCCCCTCCCGCCGTACACTGGAACCCGATCGATCGTTGGGCGGCTGCACAAACATCACCGCACCAAGCCGGGGAAGAGAAACAGAAACGAGCGTAGAGACGCAGCCGCGGTATCAAAGTGGAGACAATCCGAACATGGGGAAGTGAGCGGGATTAACGAGGAACAAGCGAGATTGAGGTGCATCCTTTCTTGGATTTCGATGCCTGCCGGGTCCCAGTGCGATGGTTCTCTACTTCGCCTGACTTTTCCGCTTTTATCGTCTGTCTAGTGGGCCCGCTTTCCAAACCGCTGTTGTTTTGATGCACTCCTGTTTCTTTGGCCTCAGCCCGGACGGTAAGTGGAGCGGATCGACCATGCATCGGCCTTGCCGGCTGAGAGACTCGAGACGAGACGCGTGAGCAAGGTGAAGCGAGTTATCTTGGACTTTCAGTCTTTGTGTGGCTAGGCTCCGAAATCCACCATTTCGGATCATCGGAGTTGTGGTCGACTCAAGTTTTGCCAGACTGGGATTTTACTGGATGGGATGGCACTGGGGTTCGCGGAGGAATTTAGGCTGGCTGTCCCATTATGTGGCCGGATTTATCTCATAGTTGCTAGTTGAAAAAGAAAGGGTGCATCGAAATCCGTACTCTTTGAGATAGCGCATGATGGCAGGGAAGGTATCAATCATAATTCGTCATGAGTGAGCCTTTCCATCCAAGCACAGCAGGATTCCTGCTGCCTTACTAAACTACTCTACCTTATGTACCTAACGAGAAATAGGTACAACGAATCCAACCCTTACTGCAAAGAAATAGCAAAAGGACCGTCCCCCCTAAGACGGGACCATTCAACGCAAAAGAGAGAGCAAGCAGATACGCTAAATGGGAGCAAACGAATCAGTGGGGCTCGTAGAGAAAGGAGAGATGCACCAGGCACGCCCCAGAAAGGGAGAGTTGATTCAATGAAATGATGATTAGAGGTGCGCGCCGTTGCAATGCCTTTTAATGAGCTGAGTAATCATGGCACCAGAGGAGCGCAGGTAAGGAAGAAAAACGCCAAGTTCGTCCATCCGTAACATACTAGTGGTAGAAAGGCCATGGCTGGCCGAAGGGGTGACGAGGGTCGATGTCTCCACTAGAATACATCATCCGGCCACTCGAATGAAGCATTCCTCCGCTGAACTGTCACGGCAGCCTTGGAAGCCTGCAGCTTCAAGTTTTCCGGGACTGAGGGCATCGGCGGCACCGATTTTCCGTTGGGAACCACGCTGACAATGCTATCCTCAGGTTGCTCACTCCTGCGTCGCTGTCCAGGTGAAGCAGAGCGAGTACCACGGCGCATGGCTGGGTGGGAAGGTGTAGCGAGAGCAGACGGCTTACTCGGAGAACCATCCCTGAGCATGACTTTGGCAGTCGTCACGTCTTCCTCAGTCATAGACTCGATGGCTTCGTCAATACTAGCGTGTACAGCAGGCTCTTTCTCAACGACCTTTATCGCAGTTTCAGTGAGCTCCACGTTCTTTGACTGGGGCTGTTTCTGATCGGCCGTCTGATCAGGATCTTGAATCTTCTCCTCAGACTCTTTCGTTGTAGTTTTTGCTTCCAGTGCAGGATTCTTCTTAGGCCTACCACGTCTTTTCTTGGGAGGATCTTGAGTTGCTTCATCCCACTCAGAGTCATCGTTGGCATCAGGGCCGGGCTTGTAGGTCAAATCGCCCTGGTCACCGCTCTTCCTCTTCTTCATGGATGCTGATCTAGTTGCGCTGCTCTTCTTCGGTCCAGCAGGCTCAACATCTGCGATCCAGATATCGTTCGTGGCGGTAGGTGTTGGCGGATCCCTCTCCTGCGCGGAGGAGGCTTGTTCTTGGTCATTATCTGTCTGAGAATCGACTGTGTGCGAAGGCACAGGCATTTCTTCACGATCATCAACATCAGGGAAGAGAAGGCGCTCAGACGGGAGAGTAGGCATAGTGCCGCCAACCCTAGAATGTCTCTTGCGTAGTGGGGTTGGAACGCGTGGCTTGTTACTGCTTAGCGAAGCAGCTAGATGAGCAGGAAGAGCAGGGACTGGAGGAGTAGGGTCTCCTAAGCAGTCATACAGCTCACGCCGGGCATCTTGTAGCTTCGCCTCTAGGTCGCTAACACGCTTGTGAAGCTTGAGCTGCTTCTGAAGGTCCTTCTTGGACTGGATCTTGCGGAGCGTACGGGGATGCTGAACGTCGCTTAAATCCGCTGTAGGAGACGACGGAGGAGCCCGCTTGGCTAGTTGAGCCTCGGACCGCGCCTTCTTCAGGTTTGCGAATGAAGGAGTCCTGAAATGAAGGGCAGACTTGCGCTCAGGCGGAGAAGAGATGTTTCTTTGCAGCATCTTTCTGTTCGTAAGGACGCGAGTAGTTCGGCTCAATACCGGCGATCCCCGAATCCCTTTGGTTGGCGTGCTCATCGGTCGGCGCGGTGTATCCCGGGGCGAAGATTGTGGTTCCCTTTGGAATTCCATGAGTGCCCTGAGTGCCCAGTTGGCCTGTTTTCTTCAAGTGCGCATATACCTCATCTGCCTTCAATGCCCTCTCCCTAAGCTGGCGTGCCTGCTCGTCCAGCGCCTCTTCGATCAGTTCCTGGCGCGCTTCGCTCCACTTCTGCTGCATCTTCTGCCATATATTGACTGGGTTGAAAGACGAGGCGAGAGATCTTCCAAAGCGGAAGATGCCTGACTCCCTAGTGTTGGCAGTAGTACTGGTAGCGGCAGAGGTGGCGCTGGTTACGGACTGGTTTGGATAGTGCGGAGGGCCCCTGGAAGATGCGCGATAGTAATCCGGAGCGGTCTCGTTTGCAGCGTGGTAGTCCTCCATCAGCTGGTCGATAGGAGCAATGCCTCGGGATGGGAAGAAGCGGGTAAAGAGGCTCGGAGGCTGGTCACTGGCACGGTCGTGCATGCTGGCCTCCTGGAACCTGGAAAGACGGCCTGGTGACGAAACCTGGCGCCGGCTGTGCGAGCCTTTGCTGCGACGGCTGCGCTGCGAAGAGTCAGGAGACAAGGGCTGCTCGTCGGTCAGCGGCCAATTCGCAGAGCGGCGCCGCTTGGACGAGTAGGAGCCTTCATCCACCTCAGCGTAGGGCCTCTGTTCTGTGTCCGTCTCGTGCACCTTGTGGCGGCGCTTCCTCGAGCCGAAGTCAGTCATGTCGTCGCCGGAGGTGGTGTCATGCATGGCGGTCGAGGGAGCTGTCGGCGATGGACGTGCGGCGGCGGACGGGAGCGGCGGCCAGCTTACGAGCAGCCATGGAATTGTCCTGTGAGCGGAGGTTAGACGTTACGGTGGCGCCAGCGGGGTGGTAGGGCTTCTGCGCACGCTGTCGGACTGCGCCATGGTGACAGATGCGCGCAGCGGTGGAGGGCGACGCGCTGAAACGCAGGAAATTGGCGGGTAGCGGGACTCGTCGGCGGTCTGCAGGAAGACGAAGGAATACCAATGGTCTATGAACAAGATGGGAGGCCGTAAGTCGTGAAAGTGTGTCGCGAGCGGATAGCAGCTGCGGGAGCGTGCTCAGGCGGCGTCGCGCGTGGATTGCGGGCGTGGGCGTGTCGTCGCGCGTTGCTGAACCCATGTCCGCATCTGCAGCCGGGGTCGCGCTGGTTTCCACAGCGATGGCCAGTCCGCCAACGGGCTGCAGATTAACCTCAGACCTCAGACACCAACCAATTTGCTCATTTCTCCATCACTGCTGACCAAGAAAGAGACTGCACCATTTTTATGCTTATCTAACTACCGAGAGCCATTGCCAGATATCCACCCATAGTGAGAAAGCGCTGGGCATTCACTCTAAACCCCCCCCCCCCGGGGAAACAACGAAGCCGTAGGTGTCCTCCCGGGACAAACAAGACGCAAACGAAAGCATGGCCGGCTGGCGTAGTCGCTGACAGTGTACAGGCTAAGAGAATGCTGCATTATAGGGAGGGTCTGGGCCAATGCGCCCCCAGTAGGAGAACAAGGAAATTTGCAACCACATAATTTGAACGCCCGTACGCGCCGTTTGAATAGAATCCAACGTGAAGGAAATGGTATCGTCGTCAGGCCGGATGCCGCGGCCAAAACAAGAAAGGAATCAACAACCACAGAGAAAGCAATAGCTCCAAGCCTTGGTGAGCGCGCCTAAAGCACCACGAAACAAAAGTCCAGTCAACGTAATAACAGGAGGCGAAGCTGTGATGAGTCTCGCAAATCGACACGCCCACATGCTTGCTTCAACCTCATGGTCACATCTTCGTGATACCTTCCGAGACAATCACATGTCTCAGCAAACCCCCGGTCTCGTCACCAACATCGCCCCAGAGAATTCAATCTTCGTTATCACGATCAATTGGACAGGGGAACGCGCCGGCTCCTGTGCGTGCCGTCAGCACGACGGTAGCTCATAGCACGCTCATCAAGAATCTCCTCGTCCGTCGAAGGATCCAATGCACTCAGGCCGTCATCCACAGGTAGGTTGACATTCGGGCGTGCGCCTCCACGCAGGGGCTGTTCAATGTGGTTCGTGTCAAAGGTGGCAGAGAACGAACGCTTCGTCGACCCGGAGAGAGCTTGACTAGTTGACTCCCCGTGGCTGCTGTACGGCTTGTTCTGGAAGGCACGCGGCACCAACGGGTCGACAGGCATTTGAATTCCAGGGGCAGAGACAGGGTACGAGGGCGACACCGGTTCGAGCTTGTCGGCAGGAGGTTGCAGAGTCTTCAGCGGCGCCAGGTTGTAGCCGTTCATCGAGTGCGTGCTGGCTGGGGTCTGAGAGCCATTCGGGTGGGGAGCCTGAGTGCTCGGCATAGGTTGCGCAGGTGGCGGATTCATCTGGCTCTGGTGTCGGTTGTAGCCCGAGTCCAAGGATCCGAACGGCGCGGCCATTTGGTTCGGTGTTTGCTGCGGACCAGCCAATGAGGGGCGGCGGTACTCCGAACCATTGCTGCTGTAATCAAGGCTGTCATGGCGGACTGGAGCCGGCTGTTCGTAGTGCGGGTATTGTTGGCTGGGTCCATAACCATACGGTTGGGTCATTGGCATTTGGGGCTGAGCTTGCGGCTGCCAAGAATGCTGCGATTGCATGTAAGGGGCCTGTGGAGGGTGCATGGCCGGCTGCTGTGGAGCAGGCGGATACTGGCTCTGATATTGAGGGGCAGGAGCAGGCGGGTATTGCATCTGTGATGAATAGGCAGTCTGAGGCGCCTGCGGAGGTGGCATTTGGCTCTGATATCCTTGGTTGTAAGAATTGGCCATATCCTGCATGGACGGACGGCGAGGCGGCGGGGCAAAAGATGCGTTACTAGCATTACTTTGCGATCTTGGACGATCGCTCCCGTCAGCCATGGGCTGAGGCGTATGCACAGC
>JAVSCG010000036.1:0-20000 GCA_037367355.1 Neoscytalidium dimidiatum | reverse complement strand
TTCCTAGATTATTATAGCTTTTCTATAGTATATAGATACGCTCGTTAGATAGCCTCTTAACTCTTATAGTTAATTTAAAGTTCTAATTTAATACTATATTAACTTAGAGGTAATAAGGCCTATTAAACTTCTATATTACGTAACTTCTTATTCTATTATTACTCTCCTCTCCTCGTCTTTAAGGTAAACTCTTTAATAAATCCGAACCTACTAGGTAACTCCGAAGCCTAGTAGTAGAGGCTCCGTCGTTATATTTTAACTACTATCCTTATAGGAAAGAAAGTAATTTAACTAGAAAATAGAAAGTATTTTCTTATTTTAAGAAGTACTAATAGTATTAGCTATAATAGCGGACGTATCTAGTAGTAAGTATATATAAGAGGCGTAGAATATCTTAAGCTCGTAGTAACCGCCGTAATATAGTATAGTAGTAGAAAACTAATATTCTAATATACTAACTAACGAGAAGCTACTTAATATAATTCTAGAACTTTAAAACGAAAATATAATCCTATATATCTAACTTATCTAGATACTAGCCCTACTACTAGCTACTAAGATTAAGGTTTTAAAACTAAATCTATACTACGAAGATTAAAAGAAGACCTAAGCCTTTATTACGTAGCTAAACGACTATATATACTTTATATACGGTAACTTCGCCGGCCCCGCCGAATAAGTTTTATACGCTAGTACCTATCTTAGAAGGTCGATAGAATAATAGTTCTAACTCTTTAAGCGCGAGTACTAGAAGAAACCTATATATCTATAGTTCGAAGCGACCTTAATAATCTTTAGTAACTACTAAAACTTTATAAAGTAGCTTAAGATAGTTTTTAGTAGCGTAGACGAGAATCGTCTCGCTACTAGGACTCTTATAAGTCTAAAATAGAAAGAAACGATATAAGACTATATAGCTAAATTCTAAGATATAGTATATCTCGTAGATAGATACTATAAGAACTCCGAATATAGGACTTTCTACTACTTATATATAAGGAGCTATCGGCTTCTATATAAAGTCCTAGCGCGGTCTATACGGGTTACGTAACCTCGTTTACCGCTCGCCTATATATAAGTCCCGCCTAACGGGCCCCTTAAATCCCCTAAGAATTTATCTATTATCTAATAGAGACCCTCTTATACTATTCTTAAACTTTCTATTTATATCTAGTTCTTATATTCGAATCCTTCTTCTTAAATAGCCGGTTTAAGATAGTCGATACGCGCTCCTTCTCGTACCCGAGAAGCAGCGTACCCCTTACGAATATCTTACGTATAGCGGGCGAGAACTCTACGAATAGTACCCCCTCTAGTACCCTTACTTCTAGAGTAGATCTAATAACCGAAAGTAACGTAGAGAGGGCTACTAATAAACCTCTAAGTTATAAAGAACGTATTAAGTAACTATAAGCTAAACTAGATAGGCTTCTTAATATAAATCTAGGCGTTACTATAGAAGAAATTTAATAGTTAAACTAAATAATCGACGCTTTATAGAATCGTATTATACTTATACGCTATAAGCTATCTAAACTCGATATATAGGCGACTCGTACCTCTAGCGTATTCGAAGCGATACGTACCTTTAATAAGATATACGAGCGCCTATAGAAATACTAAATACCTATCTTAGAGACGATAATATAATCCGCCTTTAAGACTTAGAATCGTAAGGTTTAAAATATCTTCGCTCTTATATATATAAGTAATTATAACTATATAGAGCGAACCCGCTAGACCCTCCGTAGCCTTAAAAAGTATACTAATCTTACTAATTCTATATACTAGCGGTTAGAGGATAGTAAAAAGGGCGACCTTCTATATAATAAGTTTATTCGTATTATTTAGGATATTATTAAAGACCCCGCTATACGTAGATTTAATAATACTCTAAACTTCTAGAAAGCGACGATACGCCCTAGTACTAAATACTAGGCGCTTCGTACGCGACTTGAAAGTCTAATAAAGTAGCTTTTATACGAGATTCTTAACGAAGTACTTCTAATAAACTTCTACTACTCGCGTCTTTTAGACGTCTATCGTAAGGAGCTCCTTTAGGATAACTACTTATATAATATAACGACGCTTAAGGACTTCTATAAAGTTATCTCGCGTCTTAAGTCTATTATAGACCTCTAGGCTCTTATAAGAGACGCTAATAGTCCGCTTAAGAAGAACTACTCGACTCGTAAGTACGCCTATAGTAACGTAGCTTCGAGCGAGTCTAACTAGAGTAGTAGGTTCGCTTTCTAAAGCCGCGGTAAGTACTAGTTAAGAGGTTCTATCTAAAGCGCTAGCTCTACGGAGCTTAAGCGCGCCTCTACTATAGACTCCTCGTATAAGGAACGTATCTATCTCTATAGAGAAGGAGACTCTTACGAAAAGAGTAACTAGCGAGTTAACGCTACTAGAAAGAACGACGATATAGGAAAAGAAAGACTCTAGTAGCCGCCCTAGACTAGCTACCGCTAGAAACGTATAATAACGGCTCTAACTTAAGAATTATTACTAATATTCTTATATACTTATCTAACGGGGTATATACTCTAAAGGCCTTACTAGATACGGATTCTATAATAAATCTAATAGCCTAATATACCGTTCGAAGAGTATAAGTACTCCTCTTAAATCTAACTCTTAAGCTCGACGTAAGCGTAGTAAATAATACTCTAATTACTACGTATAACTACTACTAACTTTCGGTAACGATTATCGATAGTACTAGTAAGTAGCGTATAACTAAAGCGCTATCCTTCTAGAGCGCTAATATTACCGGCTTTAATACTATTCTAGGTATAAACTAGTTTAGAAATATAGGGCCGTTATTTAACTTCTTAACCGGTATCTTTACTTAGTCTAATAATCCTTTCTAGTATATCTACCTATAGACGCCCGAAGACTTCCTTACTAATCTTAAGAAAGGTAAGAAAGTATATTACCTCTATTAGAAACTAATACTTACCTCGAAGGACGTTCTAGAAATATAGGGCGAAGATAACTAGAATTTAGAGTATCTTCTAGTGTCTTAAGCGACGCTTACGGAGTACGCGGCCGCGCGCCGCGTAGCCCTCGTATACGATACGTATTCTAGTCTTAGCCCTATTAGAGTATCTCTTATAGTAGCCGCGGTAAGTACCCCTACTAAGTAGTTACCTCTATATTACGCGGACCTTTTAGACGTCTTTTTAGACGAGTTAGCTAGCGTACTCGCCCCTAATACTAAGTATAACTACGCTATTAAATTACTAGATAGAACTTCTCCTCTATAAATATCTATCTATAATCTATCGCCCCGCGAGCTTTAGATTCTTCGAGAGTACCTAGATAAGGCTCTTAAAAAAAGCTAGATTAGGCTTAGTAAGTCCTCTACTAGCGCGCCTATCCTCTTCGTTTCTAAGCCTAATAGAACTATACGGCTATATATTAATTATAGGGGCCTTAATAAGATTACGATTAAGAATCGCTATTTCTTACCTCTTATTAGTAAACTATTAGACCGTATATCTTATATAAAAGTCTTTACTAAACTCGATCTACGTAACGCCTATTATAGAATCTATATTCGTAAGAGTAACGAGTAGAAAATCGTATTTAAGACGCGCTATAGTCTCTTTAAATACCTCGTTATATCTTTTAGCCTAGCTAACGCGTTCGCTATCTTTTAAAGCTATATCTATTAAGCGCTAGATAGCCTCGTAGATACTATCTACGTCGTCTATCTAGACGATATCCTTATCTACTTAAAGAACGAAGAGAAATACGTATAATATATACGCGTAGTACTATAACGCCTCCGCGATTAAAACTTATACGCTAAGTTATCTAAATATACCTTCTATACTACTAGAGCTAAGTTTCTAGAATTTATCGTAATCCTTTAGAATATTACTATAGACTAGAAACGCGTTAGGGCTATTTAAGAATAGCCGGAGCCTATCTTATATTAAGGCGTTTAAGTATTTTTAGGCTTTACTAACTTCTATAGACGCTTTATATAGAACTACTCGTCTATTATAAAGCCCCTTAATAACCTTCTATAGAAGGCTTAGCGGCCGCTAAACGTAAACGTGAAGAAACGCTCTACGCGAAAGAGCCCTACTAAGTAGTACCTCTCCTTCTAATAGACTAACGCCGCGGCGTATACTTTTTATACGCTTAAAGCCGCCTTTACGTAGGGGCTAGTACTTCGTTACTTTAACCTCGAGCTTCCGCTAATAATAATTACGGATACGTCGGACTTCGCTATCGAAGGTATTCTACTTTAGCTCTATATATAGAAGAGTAACTAAAAGTACTAGTTATCTATTACCTACTATAGCCGGAAGCTTACTAAGGTAGAGGTAAGATATAATATCTACGATAAGAAACTCCTTATAATCGTAGCCGGCTTTTAACTATAGCGATATTACCTTATATACGCTTTCTACGCTATATACGTACTCTATAATTATAATAATCTTAAGTACTTTATAACTACTAAAAGCCTTATAAGCCGATAGATACGCTATATTAAAAAGCTAGCGCGGTTTAACTTCGAGATTAAATATAAGCCGGAGGCTTCGAATCTAGTAGACTCTTTTAGCTAGCGGCCCGACTATATATCGGGTTTTAAGAAGGTTAAAAAGAAGGCGGTTCTAGATACTATACTATCTACGTTATAGTAAAAACTACGGGTACGGAGAGTTATAGAAAATACCCCTAGAGCTACTATTCTAATCGCGCGAGACGTATATAAATCGTATATAAGGGATACTCGTACTAATACTAGCTAATCTAAGGGCTTACTCTCTACTCTTTTCTTACTAGAGAATACCGCTAGCGTACCCGTAGAATTTAGGGCGGCCGAGTATACTCGCGAGGACTCTACGAGTAGTATACGTATAGCGCGCAAACTCGCTAGTACTAGGCTATACTCTAGCCTTATATCTCGCCGAGTAGTAGTAGTAGCTACTACTAGTAAATATTTCTAAGCGGAAGAGCCTCTAAAGGCTCTCGTATCGCTAATCTACGAGGCCTAGTAACTAGACGTCGGTAGTTAAATAATACGCGTAAAGCTAGCGGAGTTCCTTACTATAAACTACTAGTCTAAAGACTTAGACGGTCTATTACGACGTAATAGAAAAGTTTTTATTCTAAATAGTACCCTACTAAAGAACGAGATACTCCGCTATAACTATAATAACTTCTTAGGCGGCTATTACGGCTCTAAACGTACTACTATAGTAATCGGTCGTAAATACGAATAGCCTAACCTAATAAGAAACGTATAGATATATATCCGTAGTTACGATAAGTACTAAAGATATAAAATATAACGCTATAAGCTCTACGGCCTCCTATAGCCGCTAGAAGTAGAGACGAAGCTATAGAAGTATCTATCTCTTAACTTTATTACGGACCTATCCGAGTCTATAACTCGCGAAGAAGCTACGGCGGACTTAATCCTAGTCCTAATAGACTAGGTAATAAAGAAGATATACTACTTTCTAGTACGTAAGACTATTAATATAAGAACTCTAGTAGACCTTCTATAAGAATACTTCTTAAAAACTATTATTCTAGACTCTCTAGTATTAAATAGAGGTACGGTATTTATAAGTAAATACTAGGTAAACTTCTATTACGAACTCGGTATCTAGCGCCGGTTTAGCACCGCCTTCTACCCGTAAACTAATAAATAGACGAAGCGTTAGAATTAAGAGATTAAATACTACCTTCGTATCTATATAAATTAGAAGTAATCTAACTAGGTATTTCTTCTACTATAGGTAGTATACGCCTATAATAATACGCCGTACTCTTTAACGAAGGTATCGCTAAACCTACTAAGCTATATAACTAAATCTAGTACGCTAGACGGCGTAAGAGGCCTATAGTAGTTACGTAGCCTAGAAGCTACCCTCTTCGGCTCGAAGAATATTATCTATACGCCGGCCGCCGCCGCCGCGCGGATAGACTATATACGTCTCGTACGTAAGAATATAAAGGAAGCGATCTACTATATATAAGTACTCTAGGCGCGTTACTATAACCGCGGCCGTCTAGATAAATACTTTAATATTAGAGAAGAGATACTACTCTTAGTAAAGAATATTCGTATAAAGCGCTCTTATAAGAAGCTTAATAGCCGATTTCTAGGCCCCTTTAAGATTATTAAGAAGGTTAGTACCTACGCTTATAAGCTAGAGCTCTCGCTATTAATAGCGCGTCTCTATTCTATCTTCTATATTTCGCTACTAGAGCTCTACTCTATACGCCTAAGCTTTATACTACTAGCGATAGAGTTAGTAAATAATACGTAGAAGATTAAAGCTATAGTCGATTATTATAACGACTCCTTAAGTAGAATAAAATACCTTATTAAATAGCTAGACTAGCTAAATAAGCATAATAAATAGAAGTCCGAATCGGAACTCTCTAACTACTAGGAACTACTTAACGAATACCGTTAAAAATACCCGCGCGGGACGCGGCCCCTAGATACGAAACGTATATATATACGAAGTAAAGTAGAGTATATATAAGGGCTAGCCCGTAAGAAGGATAAGAGAAAAACTCGAGACTAAAAATAAGATAAAGTAGACTTTATAGCCTTATAGAACCTATAGGAGTCCGGTAGTAGATAATACTAGAAAAGTATCGTACGCTACGGCTATAATCGGTATAAATATAGCTCCTATACTTAGTCTTATAAGCCTCCGTTATTAATAATCGTAAGTAATAATATTCGTATTAATAGAGTATATAAAACGCATACTATCTAAAGGCTAAATAGTATTAAAAAAAATAAAAATAAAAATAAAGAACTCTAAACTCTAGACCTATCCGCCTACTTCGCTACCCTACTAAACTAGTATATACGTATCTTACGCTAGCTCTTATACTCGTCTAGCGACTTATCGCGAGCTAGATTAGTATCTATAGGCTCTTAAAAGATATTCTAGAGCCGTACGAACGCGTTCTTCTTCTTTCGATCTATAATAATATTCTTAGGTAATATTAAGCCCGTATCCCCTAGTCTAGCCTATATCTACGTAAGCTATACGAGTACTATACGAAATAAGAACTCTTACTAAGTAGCGCTCTATATTCTTATTATTAGAGGCGCGGTAATTATAGGCGTATTAGAGCTCGCCGCCCTTAGACTTCTTTATAGAAGCTAAGCGTTTATTATAAGCCTTACGGCTTACGAGGTACTTTATAGCGTACGTACTAACGCGGCCTAATAGCTCGTTAGCGTCGTTCTTATTACGCTAGTAATAATCGAGAGCGCGAACGCGTAGAGTACTTAGAATATTATAAGTATAATAATACTAGGGCGGAGGCTAAAAAACGCTACTATTAGTAACTAAAACGTATGCTTTTCGTATCCCTTACGTAATATAAGGTAAAGTAAGTAAATAACTTATAAGGGAGTAAGGATACTTCGCTAAAGAGTAGCGCGTATACTTAGCTTCTAGCGTTAAGCGGGTATAGCCGGCCTTAATAGCCTCCTTATATTCTTCGATAGTCTTCTTAATATTATACTAGTAAAAGAGATAGCGCTCGTAAAATATCTTAACGAGTTTAGGCTAAGCTTTAAGGTAAGTAGGTAGCTCGCGAGCGGTAATAATATAGCGTATCGATACTAAAGTATTAAGAGGGGAGGAAGTAGATATATTAAAGAGGTTAAAAATTAAGAAAAGAGCTAAAGAAGTCTAAGAAAGCTATAAAGGTAGGTAAGAACGGTAGTTATAGAAAAGAGGAGAATATAGAGTAGAAGAACTATATATATACCCTCCTAATATACCGATACCGGCTACTATACGTAGTAGATACGTACGTAACTTATACGCGAAGAATAGCTTAATAAAGGAAGACCTATAACGCGTAATTCTTAGCCGCTAGTAGAAGCGTATATATAGTTAATACCTCTATTTATATAAGCTATAATAAGTAAATTAGCTTTCGTAGATAGTAGATAGCCGCTACTAGCGAAAGCTAGCTACTACCGATAATAGCCTACTATAACCTACTAACCGCTACGTATACTATACGTATAATAAGTAAGTCTATATAAGTACGACCCTATTCTCTTTAAGATAAAGCTAGCTTACTAGCTAATAAGGCCTCGAAGCGTATCCGCGCTAGCGCGAGGACTACGCTAGACGAATACGCCTTATAACTTAAAAGATACTATAGCTTAAGAATTAGTTATACTATCTATAATAAAAAGCTAGTTATAGCCTATAAACTCTCTACGATACGAATATAAGCCCTATACGAAAAGTATACGAGGCTATTATAGATACTCTAGGTATCTTTAGTAGTATTAACTCTATCTTCTCTAATCTAAGGTTTTCTTACCGCCTCTAGTATATATCTTTTTTCCTTCTAACGGAGGTTTTAATACTATAAATAATATCTAGAGCTAGTAAGTTTTTTACCTTCTAGAGCTAAAGACGCCTCTCTAAAAGAGGGGGGTAGTATAAGAACTTCGAATATAGAACTCCCTACTATTTATATATAAGGAGCTATCGGCTCCTATACGAAGTTCTAGCGCGGCCTATACGGGTTATATAACCTCGCTTACCGCTCGCCTATATATAAGTCCCGCCTAACGGGCCCCTCGAATCTCCTAAGAATTCGTCTATTATCTAATAGAGACCCTCTTATACTATTCTTAAACTCCCTATTTATATCTAGTTCTTATAGATACTTCGATCTTACGCTACGTATCTTTTACTACTAAGGGCTAAGAGATAAGATTAAGAAAGCTATAACGTACTATAAGAAACTAAAAACTCTTAATAATATAATTAAGCTAGCTCTACTTATAGATAAGCGTCGTATAGAGAGGTAGTTTAATAAGAAGAAGTATAACGCTAATATTTTAAGGTAAGCTAGGCCTCGTTATATCTAAGAAGGGGGCGACGCTATAAAAATAGATAATATAGTCCGGCGAGATAAAAATAAGAATAAGAAGAACGGTAATAATAAGAATAAGAAAAGAGAATAGAGTAAGAAAGAAAAAAAGCTCTATAAGAAAGAACTATATATCTAATATAGAGATAAATAGAGTATAGAATATAAATACTCGAAGAGAGAGTTATAAAAAGTAGCGGTAGCTATCTAAGAGTAAGAGGCGTTATAAGAAGTCGCTACTATAAAAATAGTAGACTATATAGCTCTAAGCTAGATAGCGTACTATAATAACGATTATACTATCTACTAGAGTAATAAGAACGCTACGGGGTAGTACTTTAGTAAGCTACGACGACTTAATATAATACTCCGAAAATTAGAAGAGGCTATAGAGAAAGATATCGAAAGATACTTCTCGGCCGACGAAGACCTTATAAATAGCGAAACTAGAGGACTTTACGACGGTATACCGAAATCTAGCGAGATAGAAACTATCGAGTAATAGTAGAATTAAGCTATACTTAACTAGATCGTAGAATATCTAAACCGATATAAAGATATAAAGAATATTAAATCCGGTTATACTTCTATAATCTACTAGACTCCTAGATTAAAGATAGATTTACTATCGTAATAGTACTAGATAAAAAATAGGAAACTTAGCTTATAATTCTTTAAGAACGACGTATAGTATCTCTAGAAGAAATCGCTATTAAAAACGGCCGACGAGATAGTATCTTAGCTTAAAGGTAAAGTCTAGAGAATATAATAGTAGTAAGACCTTGCGTATCTACGCGATATAGTCTATACTCTCTATCGTTATAATATAGCTATACGAAGTCGCGGTACCCTATAATAGATATCTAATAAAAAGTATAGTAAGTTAACCTTCTAGTATTAGATACGTAATAAATAAATCTACTAGAGGCGTAAGATTAAGCGGGGACGATAAACTTAATAGAAGAATACTCTAATTCTAGTCGAAGAATAGAACGAGTATATATACTACGAGATATTAAAAAACTAGACGGCTCTTCTAGCTAGAAACCCTAGAAGAAGCTAATACAAAGGTCTCTTAACTAGGTTATATACTTAATATTAAATAGAATATCTCGTAAATAAGAAGAGCTTAAAACGCTATTAGAAGTACTAGTTATAATTAAAGAAACTACTACGTTAGTAATAATTAATAGTAAAGCGTAAGAAAATTTTATAGATTCTAAATTTCTTAGAAAGAACGACTTACTATTCTAATCTAAGAAACGCCTCTACGAACTTAGTACGTTCGATAGATTATTAACCGAATATAATAAAGGCTAGATAAGAATCGAAACCGGTTAGATACGAATAACCCTCGGAGATTATAAAGAACGAATTAACCTAGACGTAATAACGAGCCCGAATTACGATATCGTCTTTAGAATACCTTAGTTAAAAACCTATAACCTATATATTAGCTAGAGTATAGAAACTATAACGTTTCTAAAAGATAACTATAAGCGATACTTTACGAACCTCGAGATAAAAAAGCTAGAGCTAGAGAGCTAGAGCTAAGAGCTAAAGCTAGAGAGCTAGAGCTAAGAGCTAGAGCTAAGAGCTAGAGCTAAGAGCTAGAGCTAGAGAGCTAAGAGCTAGAGCTAGAGAGCTAGAGAGCTAAAGCTAAAATAGCTAAGAGCTAGAGCTATTCTAAGAGTATCTAATAGAGGCTAGAGGGATATCTCTTAATACTCTACTACGTATAAAAAGGCGAGAAGAATAAGCTTATATTATCTATACTAAGCCTAGCTTAAGATAAGAATATCGTATTATAGTATAGATTAGAAAACGAACTCTAAAAGCCGATAAATCTTAGCTACTCGAAGGAGACTATCTAAAGAGGATCTACGAGAAATATAGTCTACGAGATAGAACTCTTAACTAAATACGCGTAACGAAAAATACTACGGGACTAGAGAAAGTACTCTTAGAATTCTAGAAATACGCTAAATTATTCTAAGAAAGAGATAAAGAATTATTACTAGAGTATAAGCTATAGAACTATAAAATACCTCTATTACTAGAAACGTAGCCTACGTTTAAGCCTATCTATTCTCTTTCTAAGAATAAGGTCGAAGTACTAAGGAAGTATCTCGAAATAAATCTAGAAAGAGAATATATCTAACCCTCTACGTTATCGGCCGAATATTCTATCTTATTCGTACCTAAGAAAAATAGTAAGCTCCGCCTCTATATTAATTATCGATAACTAAATAATATTACGATAAAAAACTAATATCCGTTACTACGTATTAATAAATTATAGAATAGATTAAGAAAAGCTAACTACTTTACTAAGCTAGACCTTAGAGAAGATTATTACCTCGTTCGAATAAAAGAAGGCGAAGAATAGAAAACGGCTTTTCGAATAAGGTTTAGATATTACGAGTATACGATAATACTATTTAGGCTTACTAATATACCGGCTACGTTCTAGAGCCTAGTTAATAATATACTATAATCGTATTTAGACGTATTCGTACTAGCCTATCTAGACGATATTCTAATATACTTAAAAACGCTCGAAGAATATATTAAGTACGTATATAAAGTTCTATAAATACTAGAGGAATAGAACCTCTAGATAGCCTCTAATAAGAGCGAATAGTATACGTAGAAAACTAAATACCTAGAGTTTATTATTACCCTAGAATATATTAGTATAGACGAAAAGAAACTAGACGCGATAAGAAACTAGCCTACGCTAAAAACCGTTAAAGAAGTATAATTCTTTCTTAGCTTTACTAACTTTTATTAAAAGTTTATTCTAAACTATACGAAGGTATTAGCCCCGCTTATAGATCTAACTAAAAAAAAATATAGATTCGTATAGAGGGAAAGATAGTAGAATACTTTCGACTTACTAAAATAAATATTTATAGAAGTACTAGTCTTAGAACTATTCTACTCCGATCTATTTATAACGATAGAAACCGACGTATTAGACTACGCTATCGAAGTAGTCTTAAGCTAGCTAAACGAGTAAGATAGATTATATTCTATCGTATATTACTTCTAAAAAATAATAGGTCTAGAAAAGAACTATAACGTCTATAATAAAGAACTTCTAGCTATTATTATAGCTTTTAAGAAATAGAAGTACTATCTTAAAGAAGCTAAGTACTAGATTATAGTCTACTATAACTATAAGAACCTCTTATACTTTACTACTACGAAAGAACTAAACTAAAAATAGATTAAGTAGGCTAAAGAATTAGCATCCTATAATATAAAGATTATCTATTAAAAGAGATCTAAGAACGCTCGCGTAGACGCGCTAAGTAGAAGAGCCGACTATATAGAAGAAAAGCGAGAATTATAGCTAGTAATACTAGTAGAATAAGAAGACGGGTCTTTTATATCTAATAGACGCTAGATCTCTACTATATATAGTAGAGAGAAGAAATCTAAAAAGTTACTTATTCTAGCTAGACTTTTAGCCCTAGTAATACGCTTAGAAAATAGCGAATAGAAGTATAGAATTTAAGAAGCCTACGCGAAAGACGCTACGGTATAAGAAATTAGAAACCTAGAAGACGACCTCTAAGTAACTAAAGACGTAGATAGAATAATTCTATTTTTAGAATTAATCTACGTCCTAGTAAAACTATAAAAAGAACTCGTAAAAGATATATATAAGGCCCTAGTATATAGTTACTAAGAAACCGAGAAGACGATCGAGAGAATTACGAGAAATTATTATTTTCTAGAGCTTAGAAGGATAGTCTAGCGGATAGTTATATAATACGATCTCTATATTCGAAGTAAGGCGGTAAGATATATACTATACGAACTACTTTAGCTACTATCGATATCTAAGCGCTCTTAGTAATCTATCTTACTAGATTTTATTACAGACCTATCTAAGTTAGAAGAACCGCTTACTAAAGTTAAATATAACTTAGTATTAGTTATTATAGATAGAATAACGAAATATATATACTATCTACTATATCTAAAGAAGGTAAACGCGGAAGATCTTATATATACGTTTCTAAGAATTATTCTTAATAACTATAAGTTATTAGAAGAACTCGTATTAGATAGAGATAGACTATTTATATTACGATTCTAGTAGACTCTTACGAAATAACTTAAAGCGAAGTATAAGCTCTTAACTACGGTATACCTATAAATAGACGGATAAACGGAATAGACTACCTAGACGCTAGAATAATATCTACGCTATTATCTTAACTACGTATAGAATAACTAGATAGAATTACTACTACTAGCCTAGTTCGTATATAATAGCTCTAAAGCGATAGTAATATAAGAATTACTATTCTACGCTAATTACGATTATAAGCTATCGGCTTATAAAGAGCCGATACTAAGTAAATTATTAGCCTAAAAAGAAATTCTTAAAGCTAACTAGCTAAAGATACTCTACGAATAACTATATCTAGACTTAGAATTTATAGCTCTACGAATAGATAAATACTATAATAAGCGGTACTAGAAGATATCGTAGCTAAAGAAGAGGAATAAAGTCTACCTTTTTAGAAAAAATATTAAAATAAAGCGACTAAATAATAAGCTAGATTTTAAGAAAATAGAACTATTTAGAATCGAAGAAAAAATAGAGAAAATTAACTTTTACCTTAAATTACCGGAAATAATATAAATATACCTTATTTTCTACGTATTTCTTCTAGAACTAGTACTAAAGAACGCTAAAACCGTAATCTATACGAAAGAAATACTTCTAGAGAATTCGAACGCCGACGAAAACCGAGATTAGAAAGTAGAAAAGGTTCTCGATAGCGACTATATCGACGGTTAATTTCGATATCTCCTTAAATAAAAAGGAGAATAGGATAATACCTAGAAACTACTAAAAAACTACGACGAATATAGATAACTTATTAATAAGTTCTATCGCCGAAATCTAGATCGACTAATACCGCCGACTCGTTAAACGTAAAAGACCTAAAATTAAAATTAGAAAACGGAGACTATCGCGCCTAATTAACTAGCTCGGAACTCTTAAGCGGCGCGGTAATAGAGCTAACGCTAGGCGATCTAATAGAATAAAACGAACCCGTAATAGCGTTAGCTAAGACGTTACTACGTATACGCTTTACTAATCGCTCCCCCTCGGCGTTTTTAAAGTTAACCGGATTTCTAGCTTCTAACGCCTCTAACTCCTTAAATATATTAACCGTATTAAACTTACGCTATAGTATTAAGATAGTACGACGCTTAAGTAATTCTTATTACCTCTTAGTATAAGATAATCTAGAAGCTATCTTCTAGAGCTAATTCTTAAAGGTAGTACGTTCGGAACGCGCTCTATCTAAGATACGGCGAAGACGTTCGACTAGAAAAGAAATTAGTAGACGTATAAAGGAACTAAAAAAGAATAAATAATTAGAATTCTTTAAACTACTAGTATTATAACTAGCGTAGCTAGCGCGGTAGTATTTATCGTAATAAGAAAAATCTAAAGCTATACAATACTCTATCTTCGGCTTCTCTACTCTCTAATAAGTATTTAGTAATAAATACTACGAATAGAATATAGATATTACGATATCTAATAAGTTAATCTTTATATCTAGAGACTTACGCTTAGCCTTCTATAAATTACGTTTACGTTTCGAAGGTATAGTAGAGAACTTACGAAAAGAAAAAAGACGAATAAAAAGAAAGAAAGTAAGATATAGACGAAATAGATAAATCTTCGGGCTAAAGATCCCTAAAGAGGGGAATAGTATTACAAATCCTAGAATATACGGGCTTTATAGCTATAAGAGATATAAGCCCGTATAAAAAAATAAGCCGTAAGGCCCTAAGAACCCTACGTATAGTAGAGCCGTACCCCTCGATTCCGTACGGGAAGACTAGAAATATAAAATAACGGCGTGTACGGGAATACTAGTAGGTAATAACGACCGCTCGTATAGAAAAGACGCCTATAAATATAGCGACTAGAAAGAAGATACGGTCTAATAAAAAGCCCGTAGAGAATAAAGAATTATACGGGTAAGAAGTAGAAAGCTAATAAGAGTAGATACTACGAAACGAGAGTATAGTAGTAGTATCGTCCGCTAGTACTATTAGAAGTCGAAAACTAGAAAATAGGCCTAAGCGCCCGCGTTACGTAATAGTATTACGATCTACTTAGATTAATCTAATCTAAGTCTTCTAATCTAATACTATTAATCTAACGATATTAATCTACTATAATCTCTAGATTATTATAGCTTTTCTATAGTATATAGATACGCTCGTTAGATAGCCTCTTAACCCTTATAGTTAATTTAAAGTTCTAATTTAATACTATATTAACTTAGAGATAATAAGGCCTATTAAACTTCTACGTTACGTAACTTCTTATTCTATTATTACTCCCCTCTCCTCGTCTTTAAGATAAATCCTTCGATAAATTCGAATCTACTAGATAACTCCGAAGCCTAGTAGTAGAGGCCCCGTTATTATAATTACTTTCGTTTAAAGATATTACGAAGTTTTCTATTAATATTACGCGCTTTTACTACTAGCTTATTAAAATAATCGTTTAGTTTTTTTCTCTATTTCTACTAGATAGATAAGAAGTTTATTAAAGAAACGAAACTATATTTTATTAAATTATTTCTTTTTATTTAACTTAGCGTCTATAGCTAGCGTAATAAACTTAGTATAGAATTCTAAAAAGACTTTATTATATTAATAAAGAGAGCGAAGCTTTTATTTTTTATTCTTTATAAAATATAGATTATTAAAGATATCTATAAGTAGCTTTATTATTTAGAAGAGATTCTAGACTTCTTTAGACTTCGTAGTTATATAGAGGCGGAGAACGCTACTAGCGATTCTATTAGTATATAAAAAAACGTATATAACCTTAGTTTCTTTCGTATAAAAATAGTCTTCGTTAATCTTTAGCTTATTTTTTATATTAATCCTCTATTAGCGAAAGTATAGCTCTTTTCTAGCGTCGCTAATAAATATTTCTAGGTCTAATAGCTTATTAGACTTCGTTATTCTAGAGTAATCTATTTTAAAGAAGATACTTAAAGTTCTAGAGATATATATATTATTAAGAGTCTATCTAAGACGGTCGACTTCTCTATTTAAGCTATAAAATACTTCGTTAAGTTCGTCTATTAGTCTATAGAGGTATTTAAGATAGAGATATAAGATTTCTATTCTCTTCTTAATAGTAAGAAGAAGAATATAGATTTTACTATTTATAATATTCTTAATTATTATAGTATATTCTAGAAACTTTATTATATTAACGGGGTAAAAAGAAGACGTATTCTTAAAAAAGTAATTATCTAGAATATATAGTTCGTTAATAATCTTTTAGATCTAAGTAATCTTATATATACGTTACTATTCTTTTATCTCGTTAATACTATAAACTAAAGAACTAATAGAGGCCGAACGGTTTTTATTCTAATCTATAGTTTTCGAGATTCTAGTAATTTTTACTCTTTCTAAAATTCCTATAGTTCTAGTAATTAAGATAGATTTAAAGTAAATTTATTAGATTTTAGAATATTTAGTTCCTTTATTCTTTTTAGAGTAGATAGGGTAGACGTCTATCTTAGTTACTAAAGAGAGGATAAAAATATAAATAGAAAGATTAAGCTTAGAAAAGTATTAGAATCTTAAAGAATTTAAGTTTAATTTAAGTTTAAGCTAACTAAGTTTTTAAGCTAAAAAAAAAGAGTAAATAGTTATTAGTAGATAGAAAAAGTTATACACTAATAGATAGTTAGAAGTAATAAGTCGTTATTATAGTATTAGTAAAAGTCTTAGCTTACTCTATAAAATAATTACTCTAAAAGCTATCTAGTAATCTCTAGATAATTTATTAATACTATTCTTATTAGAAGCGTAATAGAGTAGAATTACGGCTTTTATTTTAAGGGGGGTAATAGAAGCGGTTTTAAAAACGCCTAGTATTTTCTATAGAGCTAGATTCTAGAGTATCGTAGCTTTTTATTTAAAATTTACTTAGTTATTCTAGTATAAAACGAAGTCGTAGTCGAAAATAAAGGTAATATAGGCTAAGTATAACTATCGTACTACGTTAGATTTTAGTTCGTTTTTAATATTAGCTAGTCGATTTATCTTTAAGAGGCTCGAATAAGCTTAGCTTATTCTAATATTAACGTATTCCTTAAAATTAAGAAGTAGGTCTAAGAAAACTTCTATATATTAGACTAGATTCTTAGGCTTTATAACTAAACCCGTAGGTAGTTTTAAAGTAGAATCTCTTACCGTTTTTTCTTTAGAAAAATATATTAATTCGGTTTTTTTAAGGTCGAATTATATAGTATTTTCCACGTCTAGTTTATAGAGTCTTTCCGCCTCTCTTTCTAATATCTTAATATTTTTTTTCTAGCTTTTTAAGCTTACTATTAAAGAGATATTATCGACGTAAAATAGATAGATAGCGGAGTTTATTTAGAATAGATCTCGAATATAAATTAGAAATAGTATTAGTAAAATAGAGCTTTCTTATAGTATACTCGTTTTTTTATTATTAAATTCTTCTATATTTCTATTAAAACTAAGGCGTAATTATTAGAAATTTAAAAAAGTTCTAATCTACGCTGAGTAGATTAGTTAGAAGCTTTAGCTTTCTTAATATTCCTAGAAGTTATTCTTACGTAACGTAGTTATATATGCCGTATATATCTAGAAATAGCGTAGATATTTTTAGCTTTATCTTTTAATTTTCCTCTACTAAATTTATAAGAATAAAGTAGATATCTATAGTAGATTTTTTAAGTCTTTCTCCTATTTAGATAGGATAGATTAGGTTAGTAGTTTCCGCTAGAAAACTAAGGCGTTTAGCTATTACTCGTTTAAGTACTTTTCCTAGATAATTTAATAAAGAAATAACCCTATAAGTCTTTAAATTTATAAAATCTAGCTTATTAGATTTCTTTAAAATTACCTTTATTATTTATCTCTAGTACTTTAGATAGTAACTATATTTAAATAGATTTAAATAGACGAAATAAAAGACTTTAGAAGATACTTTATAATCCTAAATTATAATCTATTAAGATATTAAATTAGGCCTAGGTATAGTTTCTTTTATAAGGTTCGAGTACGTTTATTTAAGCTCTATTTTATCTAGAATTAGCTATTTCTAGCTTAGATCTAGCTAGTAGTTTATCTAGTTATTTTCAATTTATATATTAGAAGGGGATAGAAATAACGTTTTTTTTAGCGCGAAGCTTTTTCCCTTCTAGCTATCTTATAGTAGGCCGTTTTTAGTCTAAATTAATAGGATTTATTCTATTAGGCGGTATTTTATATAGGCTATTATTTTAAAGATAGTTTTAGGGGTATTTTTACTTAGAAATAAATTCTAGTAGTCCCGTTTAGCTTTTCGAATAGAGGAGAAGTATTCGTTTCGGATTTTTAGAAAGTCTTACTTATTTACGAGCTCTAGCGAGCGTTATATAAGCCGCGTTTATTATTTAAGATTCCTTTAAGCCTTTATTAAAGTAGAATTCTATTAAGATTTAGCTTAGGCTAGTAGAATAGTTTTCGGAATAGCTTAGTCTACTATTTATCGTATAAGATTAGTTAGAAATTCTTTTAGTTTTTCTAATAGAAAGACTTCTTTTAAGCGGTCTTTTAGAATCTCTAGGCTAAGATCTTTATTCTCTTCTTTTAGAATAGCTAGCTATAGGCGTAGCTTTTCTATAAAGTTTAAGGCTTTCTCTTTAAAGATTTTAGAGAATTTTTTCTAATTAGCCTTATTATAGTTAAATTTAAATTACTTAGATTTCTTCTAGTTTATTTATTTATTTAATTAGATTTAAAATAAAATAGAAAAATAGTTAGATTTAATAGATTTAAATATTTACTAGTTCGTTATTTTATTTATTAGTCCTTAGCTAGAGAGCGTTAGATCTATTACTATAAGTCTATTTAAGTTTAACTAGTAGAAAGTATTTTCTTCTAGCGTATTTAGTAGGTCTAGATTATTAGATTTAATCTAATTAATTAGGGCGGAGACTTTATTTAAGTAGAGGAATCTTAGATTCTACTATAAGTAGTAAATATTAAAGTCTCTAGCTATAATACTAGGAAATTCTAGCTATTAGTAGCCTAGAATACGTTCTAGCGTATAGAGGGAATTTTTAATTTCTTATTTTTTTTAGTTATATAAATTAAAGAGGTAGAATTAGCTTTTTTCCTTTATTATTTTTAGAACTATTAGGTTAGGGGATTTAGTTACCGCGGAGTTATAGTTAATATCTATTTCCGTTAGATAATAGAATATATATACTAATATATACGGTCTTTCTATTAGAAAATAATCCGATAGAATTTAAACGAATATAGGATAGTTAACTAACCGTCTTTCTTTAGAATTTTTAGGGTTTATTAGCTATAGTTCTTATATAAGAATTAGGCTAATTTTAAGATCGATTACTTTAAATAAAAGGCTCTTTATAGCTAGAGCGTTTCTATTTAAATTAGCTTAAAATACCCTTAGTTTATCTATAGATAAAAGGAGTTAGTTAGTTTAAATTAGAATAGTATTAATATTATATTTCTTTAGAGGCTTTATAGCCTATAAAGTAGTATCTATACTCTCTCATAAGATACTTCTTTTTATAGATTTTATATATAGGAGTTCTCGTATACTTTACCGTTTTATATCTATTTTTAAGGTAGTTATAGTATTAAATTCCCTTAGAAATAATCCGTACTTTCTCTATCTTATAGCTTATTCTATATATAAAAAGGCGGCTATTAAAAGTCTTTTTCTATTCCTTTTTAGTATAAAACGAGACTATAATAGATCCTATAGATTAGTTTTCTCTTTTTTTCTTTAAGATAGCCTAGTAGGGCTTTCTAATAGAAGATAGACCTACGTTAAAGATCTCTATTTTCTTCTTAATAAAGAAGTTAATTAGAATATTCTTAGTTTCCCGCGTAAGAATTCTATAGATAATAATCTTATACTAGGCCTTAACTAGTTTTAGATTAGAATTAGAAAGGACTTTCCTAATAATATTTTCTTTTTCTAAGAGAAATTAGCTAGTATAGTCTTTAGTACCCGTAATTAG
>JAVSCG010000035.1:0-20000 GCA_037367355.1 Neoscytalidium dimidiatum | reverse complement strand
AAGTCGGAAACCAGGGAATGGGCCTAAGCGCCCGCGTCACGTGAGTGCCTCGCGGCCCACTTGGATCAACCTGATCCAAGTCCCTTGATCCAACACCATTGATCCAACGGTGTTGATCCAGCAAGTATCGATCCAGATTGTCATAGCTTCCTCATAGTATATAAACACACTCGTTAGATAGTATTTTGACCCTCGTGGTCAACTCAAAGTTCTAATTCAATACTACATTGACTTGGAGGTAACAAGGCCTATCGAACTCCCACGTTACGTGACTTCTTGTTCCATCATTGCTCCCCTTTCCTCGTCTTCAAGGTAAACCCCTCGACAAACCCGAACCTGCTAGGTGACTCCGAAGCCTAGTGGTAGAGGCCCCGTCGTTACATAGTTTTAATTCTAGTATATATTAAGTTCTTTTCTTAAGGCGGTATTTAAACGGGTTAATACCTATAGAGATAGATAAGAAGAAAAGTCTTTTTTCTAGAGTTAGCGTAGACTTTATTATTATTATTACTCGTTTAGAGTCTTAGTTTACCTTTAGCCTTCTAGATAGCGATATTAGTTCGTCGTTTTCTATTTTAATATCTTCGATATTACTAGAACTCGTAGTATTTAAGAATTTAATAACTATCGGCGTAGTTAATAGTTAAATAGAAGTTAAGAAGCGTAGATAGTCTAGGAAATCTAAAGGATTTAAAGAAGGATATTATAAATTCTAGAATATATGGGCTTTATAGCTACGAGGAATATAAGCCTATACGAGAAAATAAGCCGTAAGACTCTAAGAATCCTACGTATAGTAGAGCCGTACTCTCTAGTCCCGTATAAAAAGACTAAGAATACGAGACGACGGCGTATACGGGAATACTAATAGATAATAACTACCGTCTATATAAGAGAAACGCCTCTAGGCGTAATAATTAGAAAGAAGATATAGTCTAACGGAAAGCCTATAAGAAATAAAAAACCGTATAAATAGAAAGTAGAAAGTCGATAAGAATAAGTACTACGAGATAAAAATATAGTAGTAGTATTATTCGCTAACTCTAGTAAAAGTTAAAATCTAAAAAGTAGGCTTTAGCGTCTAAGTTATAAGAAATCTATAGAATCTATATAGATTAGAGCTAATCTAAACTTCTAATCTAAGACTCTAATTTAATACTATAATTCTTAGATTACTATAGCTCTTTTCTAGTATATAAATACGCTTATTAGATAGTACTTCGACTCTTATAGTTAACTTAAAGTTCTAATTTAATACTATATTAACTTAGAGATAATAAGGCCTACTAAACTTCTACGTTATATAACTTTTTATTCTATTATTACTCTTCTTTCCTCGTCTTTAAGATAAACTCTTTAATAAACCTAAATCTATTAGATAACTTTAAAGTCTAATAGTAGAGGCCCGTTATTATACTTTAACTACTATTCTTATAGGAAAGAAAGCAATTTAAATAGAAAATAAGAAGTATTCTCTTTTTCTAAGAAGTACTAATAGTATTAGCTATTATAGTAGACGTACTAAGTAACGAGTACGTATAAGAGATATAGAATACTCTTAGCTCGTAGTAACTACCGTAATATAATATAATAGCGGGAAACTAATACTCTAATATACTAACTAATAAGAAGCTACTTAATATAATTCTAGAACTTTAAAATAAAAATATAATTCTACGTATTTAGCTTATCTAGATATCCGCTCTACTACTAACTACTAAGGTTAAGATTCTAAAGCTAGACCTATACTATAAAGACTAAAAAAAGATTTAAGTCTTTATTATATAGCTAAATAACTATATATACTTTATATATAATAACTTCGTTAGTTTCGCTAAATAAGTTCTATACGCTAATATCTACTTTAGAGAATTAGTAGAATAGTAGTTCTAATCTTTTAAGCGTAAATACTAAAAGAAACCTATATATCTATAGTTTAAAATAATCTTAACGATCTTTAGCGACTATTAAAACTTTATAAAGTAGCTTAAGATAGCCTTTAGTAGTATTAATAAGAACTATCTAGCTATAAAGACCCTTATAAACCTAAAATAGAAAGAAATAGTCTAAGACTATATAGCTAAATTCTAAGACGTAGTATATCTTATAAACGGGCACTCTAATTTTACGCTATATATCTTTTACTACTAAGAATTAAGAGATAAGATTAAAGAAGCTATAATATATTATAAAGAACTAGAAACCTTTAATAATATAATTAAACTAGCCCTACTTATAGATAAGCGTCGTACGAAAAGATAGTTTAATAAGAAGAAGTATAACGCTAATATCTTAAAGTAAGCTAGATCTCGCTATATCTAGAAAGAAGGCGACGCTATAGAAATAGATAATATAATCTAGCGAGATAAAGATAAGAATAAAAAGAACGATAATAATAAGAGTAAGAAAAGAAAATAGAGTAAAAAAGAAAGAGAGCTCTATAAGAAAGAACTATATATTTAATATAGAGATAAATAGGGCGTAGAATATAAATACTCAAAGAAAGAGTTATAGAAAGTAGCGGCGGCTATCTAGAAATAGAAGGCGCTACTAAAAATTGCTACTATAAAAATAGTAGACTATATAGTTCTAAGCTAGATAGCGTACTATAACGATAATTATACTATCTACTAAAGTAATAAAAACGCTATAAAGTAGTATTCTAGTAAGCTATAACGACTTAATATAATACTTTAAAAATTAGAAGAGACTATAAAAGAAGATATTAAGAAGTACTTTCTAGCCGATTATTACGAATTCTAGAATATACGGGCTTTATAGCTATAGAGGCCATAAGCTCGTACGGGAAAATAAGCCGTAGGGCCTTAAGAATCCTACGTCTAATAGAGCCGCGCTCTTTAGTTCTATATAGAAAGACTAAGATTATAAGATAATAACGCGTATAGAAATACTAGTAGATAATAACTACCGCCCGTATAAGAAGAACGCCTACGCGCGTAGTAACTAGAAAGAAGATATAGTCTAATAGAGAACCTATAGAAGATAAAAAACTAAGTAAGTAAAAAGTAAAAAGACGATAAGAATAGATACTATAGATAAAAGTATAATAGTAGTATTATCTACTAATACTATTAGAAGTTAGAAACTAAAAAATAGACTTAAGCGCCCGCGTTACGTAATAGCTACGCGACCTATTTAAATTAATCTAATCTAAATCTCTTAATCTAATAGTATTAATCTAGTAGTATTAACTTAGATTATTCTAGCTTTTCTATAGTATATAGATACGCTCGTTAGATAGTACTTTAACTCTTATAGTTAAATCTAAAGTTCTAATTTAATACTATATTAACTTAGAGGTAATAAGGCCTATTAAACTCTTACGTTACGTAACTTCTTATTCTATTATTACTTTTCTTTTCTTATCTTTAAGGTAAACTCTTTAATAAAACCTAAATCTACTAGGTAACTTCGAAGCCTAGTAGTAGAGGCCCCGTTATTATACTAATAAAGACCTCGTAAATAGCGAAACTAGAGAACTTTATAATAGTATATTAGAATCTAATAAGATAGAGAATATTAAGTAATAGTAAGATTAAGCTATACTTAATAGATATAATAATAGGCCTCTACTACTAGGCTTCGAAGTTATCTAGTAGATTTAAGTTTATCGAAAAGTTTATCTTAAAGATAAGAAAAGAGAAGTAATAATAAAATAAGAAGTTATATAATATAGAAGTTTAGTGGGCCTTATTACCTCTAAATTAATATAGTATTAAATTAGAACTTTAAGTTAACTATAAGAGTTAAAGTACTATCTAATAAGCGTATCTATATACTAGAAGAGAGCTATAGTAATCTAAGAATTATAATATTAGATTAGAATCTTAGATTAGAGGTTTAGATTAGCTCTAATCTATATAGATTCTATAGGTTTTTTATAACTTAAGCGCTAAAGCCTACTTTTTAAATTCTAACTTCTACTAGAATTAGTAAATAATACTACCACTATATTCTTATCTTATAGTACTTATTCTTATTAACTTTCTACTTTCTACTTATATAGTTCTTTATTTCTTATAGGCTTTCCGTTAGACTATATCTTCTTTCTAATTATTACGCTTAAGAGCGTTTCTCTTATATAGATAGTAGTTATTATCTACTAGTATTTCTATATACACCGTCGTCTTATATTCTTAGCCTTCTCGTACGAGACTAAAGAGTACGGCTTTACTATACGTAGGATTTTTAGAGCCTTATAGCTTATTTTCTTATATAGACTTACGTTCCTTGTAGCTATAAAGCCTATATATTCTAGGGTTTATAATACTATCCCCCCTTTTAAAGATCTTCGGCCTAAAAATTTATCTATTTATCTATATCTTAGGCTTCTATCGCTTCTTTATTTTCTCTCTTATAAGTTTTATTCCGTTATATCTTTTAAGCGTAAGCGTAATTTCTAGAAGACTAAGCGTAAGTCTTTAGCCTCTAAAATTAATTTTTTTAGTAAGAGGATATCTATTTCTTATACCGCATATTTATTAGCGAACGCTCGTTATAAGCCGGGTAAGATAGAGGTAGTTTATAAGATAAACCTTAGCTATAAATATTATAGCGAATATATTTATTAAGATTTATCCGTCTATAATAGTAGCAGCTTAGAGGATTCTAATTATTCGTTCTTCTTTCGTTTTTTAAAGCTTTATACTAACTATTATAGTTTTTTAATTAAAGCGCACTATTAATAAGGCTAAGTTAGAGAAGTAAGTAGTACTAGATCTTCTTTAGAAAAATATAGCCCGATTATAGCGTATTCGTAAGTAGTAAGACCTATTACGCCGTCGTAGAAGCCTAATAATTTCTAAGAAGACGTAGACTATTAAGAATCTTAAGAAGCTAGATCGTTTAAAGATAGCTTACGAGGCTAGAAATTCTATTAACCTTAAAAACGCTAAGAAGAAGTAATTAGTAAAGTATATATATAGTAACGTCTTAGCTAACGCTATTATAGGTCTATTCTATTTTATTAGATCGCCTAGCGTTAGTTCTACTACTATATCGTCTAAAAGTTTTAAACTAGTTAATTAGGCGCGGTAGTTTTTATTTTCTAATTTTAATTTTAGATTCTTCGTTTTTTATAAGTCGGCGATATTAGTCGATCTAAATTTTAGCGATAGAATTTATTAATAAGCTATCCGTATCCGTCGTAATTTTCTAGTGGTTTCTAGATATTATTCTATTCTCTCTTCTATTTAAGGAGGTATTAGAATTAACCGTTGATATAGCTACTATTAAGGACTTTCTCTACTTTCTAGTCTCGGTTTTTATCGGCGTCCAAATTTTCTAGAAGTATTTCCTCTATATAGATTACGGTTTTAACGTTCTTCGGTACTAGTTCTAGAAGAAATATATAGAAAATAGAGTATATTTATATTATTTCCAGTAATTTAAGGCGGAAGTTAACTTTTCTAATTTTTTCTTTAATTCGGAATAGTTCTATTTTCTTAAAATCTAGCTTATTATTTAGTCGCTTTATTCTAATATTTTTTCTAAGAAGGTAAACTTTATTCTTCTTCTTTAGCTATAGTATCTTCTAGTATTATTTATTATAGTATTTATCTATTTATAGGACTACGAATTCTAGATCTAAGTATAGTTATTTATAGAGTATCTTTAGCTAGTCGGCCTTAAGAATTTCTTTTTAGGCTAATAATTTACTCGATATCGGTTTTTTATAGGTTAATAGCTTATAATTATAATTAGTATAGAACAATAATTCTTATATTATCGATACTTTAGAGCTATTATACGCGAACTAAGCTAGTAGTAATAATTCTACCTAGTTATTCTATATATAGTTAAGATAATAGCGTAGATATTATTCTAGTATTTAATTAGTCTATTTCGTTTATTCGTCTATCTATAGATATACCGTAGTTAAGAGCTTATATTTCGCTCTAAATTATTTAGTAAGAGTCTACTAAAATTATAATATAAATAGTCTATCTCTATTTAATATAAGTTCTTCGAGTAGTTTATAGTTACTAAGAATAGTTCTTAGAAACGTATATATAAGATCCTCCGCGTTTACTTTCTTTAGATATAGTAGATAATATACGTATTTTATTATTCTATCTACGATAACTAGTACTAAATTATACTTAACTTTAATAAGTAGTTCTTCTAACTTAGATAGGTCTATAATAAAATCTAATAAGATAGATTACTAAGAGCGCTTAGATATTAATAGTAGCTAGAGTAGTTTATAGAGTACGTATTTTACTACTTTACTTTAAATATAAAGATCGTATTACGTAACTATCCGCTAGACTATTCTTCTAAGTTCTAAAAAGTAGTAATTTCTTATAATTCTCTCGATCGTTTTATCGGTTTCTTAGTAACTATATACTAGGGCCTTATATATATCTTTTATAAGTTTCTCTTATAGTTTTATTAGGACGTAGATTAGTTCTAAAAATAGGATTATTTCTTCTACGTCTTTCGTTACTTAGAGGTCGTTTTTTAGATTTCTAATTTCTTATATTATAGCGTCCTCCGCGTAGACTTCTATAATAATAGGGCCTCTACTACTAGACTTTAGAGTTACCTAGTAGGTTTAAATTTATTAAAGGGTTTATCTTAAAGACGAGGAAAGGAAAGTAATAATAGAATAAGAAGTTACGTAATATAGAAGTTTAGTAGGCCTTATTACCTTTAAGTTAATATAGTATTAAATTAGAACTTTAAGTTAACTATAAGGGTTAAAGTACTATCTAATAAGCGTATCTATATACTAGAAGAGAGCTATAGTAATCTAAGAATTATAGTATTAGATTAGAGTCTTAGATTAGAGGTTTAGATTAGCTCTAATCTATATAAATCTTATAGGTTTTTCGTAACTTAGACGCTAAAGTCTACTTTTTAGATTTTAACTTCTACTAGTATTAGTAGATAATAGTAGTAGACTATACCTTTAAAATTAACCTTAAGAAAAAGCGCTAAGACTAGTATCTATTAAAAGCTCTTAATTTTTTTTAGCTAGATTCTCGAATTCTAGCTTTATAGCTATACGCGCTACTACGTTATTACATAGAAAAGAGACCTTATTAGACCGAATTATCGTCTTTTATCTTCGTATCTCTATTAAATTTCTAAATCGACCTAAAAACGTACTAAATTTATAGAACTAATAAAGAATATCTACGCGTACTTTTATATTAAGTTATACTAAATTTAGAGCGCGTTTATATATTTAAATTTAAGACGAAGAAGCGCTTTCTTTTCTTCGTTACTTTTCTTTTTTTTCGCGGCCTATATACGTAGAGTTTTTATAACTTCTATATCTAAACGAACTAAAAATAACCGAGAATAAGCGAGAAGCTTAAACGAATAGCCGCCGAAAACGCTTTAGTTACTTCTTAGAAGAAAGTAACTAAGAAAATTCCCCGCTCTTACTAGAAATTTATTTATTTACGGCTTAGTTTAGACGAAACTAAAGCCGGCAATTTCTTTCTAGTCTTATTTTCTATTATTACCTTTTCTTCTCTTTAGAAAGAATATAAAAACCTAAGGAAATTCTTCTCTAGATTCTTTAGATTTTCTAGACTCTTTACGCCCCTCGACTTCTATTTAACTACTAGCTACGCCGGTAGTTATCGAATTCTTAAATACTACGAGTTCTAGTAGTATTAAAGATATTAAGATAGAAAACGACGAACTAATACCGCTATCTAGAAGACTAAAGGTAATAGTAATAGTAGAGCCTACGCTAACTCTAGAAAAAAGACTTTTCTTCTCGTCTATTTCTATAGATATTAACCTATTCGAATACCGCCCTAGGAAAAGAATTTAGTATATATTAGAATTAAAACTAAAGTCCTCCGTAGAATATATCGAAGTCGCGTTCGACTATCTTATTAAGGTAATTAACCTTAAAGATAACTAGTCTAAGGCTAATAATCTTAGTAAACTTCTAATTATCTTCTATAAATATATAGCGAAAGGGAAAATCGATTTTACTAAGTCGATTCTCGCTATCGAAGTCTATATACTCGAAAACGTATTCTATACGCTTTCGAATAAAACGAGGAATCTTAGAGCTATTTCTATAGCTACTATAGAAAAACCCTAGCCTAGCTAGCTAACCCCGGCTAAAAAACCTATCTTCTACACCTTAATAGTAGTAGGTTTAGTTCTAAACGACGGTTTTATAACCGTATCGTATAAAAAACTAACTAAAAAAACAATTTTAAAGCTTATAAAACTAACGTCTATTAAAGATAGATAAATTACCGTCTCTTACGACGGCCTACAAGACTAATTTAACGGAATTTAGCTTTGATAAAAGCTAAACCTAGCTTTCGTAGAAGCTAGATTTATAAATAAACCCGTTATCTAAGGAACCTCTCTTTTATTTAAGAGAAATATCCTAATTACTATTATAAACCCTAGAATATATAGGCTTTATAGCTATAAGAGCCGCGAGCCTATATAGAAAAATAAGTCGTAGAGTCTTAAAGACTCTATATCTAGTAGAGCCGCGCTTTTTAGTCTTATATAGAAAGACTAAAAGTATAGGATAATAGCGCGTATAGAAATATCTATAGATAATAACTACCGCCTATATAGAAAGAACGCCTATAGACGTAGTAACTAGAAAGAAGGTACGGTCTAATAGAGAATCTATAGGAGATAAGAAACTACGCGGGTAGAAAATAGAAAGACGGTAAGAGTAAGTACTATAGAATAAGAATATAGCGATAATATCGTCTACTAGTACTAGTAGAAGTTAGGTTCTAAAAAAGAGACTTTAGCGTCTAGATTATATAGAATCTATTAAACCTACTAGATAACGAGGGATTATAGCTATCCTCTACTACGTATAGATAACGGAGGATACTAACTATCCTCTACTATCTAATAGATTATTATAGCTTTCTTAAAGTATATAGATATACTCGTTAAATAGTATTCTAACTCTTATAGTTAATTTAAAGTTTTAATTTAATACTATATTAACTTAGAGATAATAAGGCCTACTAAACTTCTATATTATATAACTTCTTATTCTATTATTACTCCTCTTTCTTCGTCTTTAAGATAAACTCTTCGATAAATCCGAATCTACTAGGTAACTCTAAAGTCTAGTAGTAGAGGCTCCGTTATTATAATTACGAGTACCGAAGGCTATACTAGCTAATTTCTCTTAGAAAAAAAGAATATTATTAGAAAAGTTCTTTCTAACTCTAACCTAAAACTAGTTAAGGCCTAGTATAAGATTATTATCTATAGAGTCTCTACGCGGGAAACTAAGAATATTCTAATTAACTTCTTTATTAAGAAGGAAATAGAGACCTTTAATAAAGGTTTATCTTCTATTAGAAAACCCTACTAGGCTACCTCGAAGAAGAAAAGAGAAAACTAATCCGCGGGATCTATTATTATCTCGTTCTATATTAAAAAGGAATAAAAAAAGGCTATTAATAGCCGTCTTTTTATATACGAAATAAGCTATAAGATAGAGAAAGTACGGATTATTTCTAAGGGAATTTAGTGCCGTAACTATCTTAAAAACAGATATAAAATAATAAAGTATACGAGGATTCCTATATATAAAATCTATAGAAAGAAGTATCTTACGAGAGAGTATAAGTATCGATTTATAGACTATAAAGCCTCTAAAGATATACGATACTAATACTACTTTAACTTAAATTAACTAACCTCTTTTATCTATAGAAAAACTAAGGGTATTTTAAGCTAATTTAAATAGAAATACTCTAGCTACGGAGAGTCTTCTATCTAAAGTAATCGACCTTAAAATTAGCCTAATTCTTATATAAGAACCGTAACTAATAAACTCTAAAAATTCTAGAGAAAGACGGTTAGTTAACTATCTCGTATTACGCTAGAACTTTTTCTATTATAAACTTTAGAATATACGAGCTTTATAGCTATAAGGGCCGTAAGCCCGTAAGGAAAAGTAAGCCGTAGAAGGCTAGAAGTCCTATACTTAGTAGAATCGTACTTTTTAGTCCCGTATAAAAAAACTAGGAATATAGAATAACGGCGCGTACGGAATACTAGTAGGTAATAACGACCGCTCGTACGAAAAGAACGTCTATAGACGTAATAACTAGAAGGAAGGTACGGTCTAATAAGAAGCCCGTAGAAAATAAAGAACTATATATAATAGAAAGTAGAAAGGCGATAGAAGTAGATACTACGAAATAAGAGTATAGCGGTAGTATCGTCCGCTAGTACCGCTAGAAGTTAGAAACTCGAAAGTAAGTCTAAGTATCCGCGTTACGTATTACGTATAACCTACTCTAAATCTCTATAGATTTAAATACCTTAAATCTACCTCCGCTAAATCTATTATATATAGATCTAGATTATTATAGCTTTCTTATAGTATTTAGATACGCTTATTAAATAGTATTCTAACTCTCGTAGTTAACTTAAAGTTCTAATTTAATACTATATTAACTTAGAGGTAATAAGGCCTACTAAACTTTCGTATTACGTAACTTTTTAGTCTATTATTACTTTTTCTTTCCTCGTCTTTAAGGTAAACCCTTTAATAAATCTAAATCTACTAGGTAACTTTAAAGCCTAGTAGTAGAGGCCCCGTTATTATAGCTAGCTAAGAGTTTTATCGTTAGTTAGTATCTAGATTTATAGAGTTTTCTAAAAGTAGATTATTTTAGGGTTATAAGATATTAGCCGAGTATTAGGTTTAGTCTATTTCTTATTTAAAGTTAAATAGTTATTAGTTAACTTAGATAGCCGTATTAATAGTCTCGCTAAAGTCTTTAGATAATCTTATACGGGCGAATTTAGCCTTTATATTATACTTTAGCCCTTTATAAAAGATATATTTAAGGGATTAATTATTTTAATTAAGATAGAAGGCGAGTATATAGAATTTTATAATATATTTTAAGACTAATTAAGTTTATCGAAGATTCTAAATTCGAAGGGCGGTCTTCTACTCCTCGTTTTTACTACTAAAGACTTATCTAATTACGTTAGTAAAATAATTATAGTTAGCGAATAGGCTACTAGTTTCTATACGTAGAATAATTAAGCGGAAGTTCTTTTAATAGAGTTCGAACTATTATACTACGTTATCTTAAAGATAGGTTTTTATAAAGTAGATTCTTTTCTTATCGTTCTTAAATAATATTTTATAGAACTTAAAGTAGTTCTCTAACTAGGCTAGAAAATTATTAAGCTTATATCGATCTCTATCGTAGATATTAGGGGTCTTAATCTTTAGCTTAGTATCGTATTAAATTAATTCTAGTATTACGGAAGTAGCTAGAGTAGAAGACCGTATAGTATAGTTAATAATAAAGACTTATTCTTAAATAAAGTACTTTAGAAGAACTTAACTATAGTCGTCGCTAGCGTTCTCTAGTACTCTAGGTCTATTAATTACTCGACTTAAGAAGGCTATATTTAAGAAATAGACTTTTAAAATAAGTAGTCTTATATTAAGGGCTAGGTTTCTAAAGATTAAAAAACGAATTAACTAAAGCTAATTCTTCTTTATTAGAAGGTTATTTTTAATTTTAGTCTAGAATATTATAGTTAGTAGTTTTTAGAGTAGAGTTACCTCTAGTATCTATAAAAAGGTAGTTAAAGTATTACGCTAAAACTCTTTTTAGGGGAGTTAAGGCGCGTCGTTAGATAGTTTAGACTTTCTAGAGCCGATATAGTAGTAGATAGGAGAGGTTTATATAATAGTAGGATAGGAATTAATTAATAAGTTAACTACGAGGGTTCTATCTACTATAAACGAGTATATCTTATATATATAAGATGTTTTAATTAGATTACGATAGATTACTAGCTAGCTTACCGTAATCTAGTAAGCTAAGTAATCTATAGCTCGTACGCTAGATAATAGACTCTTCTTCTATCCTTTAGAATATAATTTAAACTAAGAATTTCCTATTCTAAGGGGTTAGGACCTTTTCTAAGATATAGAGCCGTTTCTTCTCCGTCCTCTTTAGCTAGTATCGTAATACCTCGCGTTCGTTTAAATTCTACCGGATTATTCTCTAATAGAAAGACCGCGTACGTTAGTATATATATTCCGTTATTTAACGGAAATAGATATTAACTATAACTCCGCGGTAACTAAATCCCCTAATCTAATAGCTCTAAAAATAATAGAGGAAAAAAGCTAATTCTACCTCTTTAATTTATATAACTAAAAGAAATAAGGAACCGATAATTCCTTCTATACGCTAGAACGTATTCTAGACTACTAATAGCTAGAATTCCCTAGTATTATAGCTAGGGACTTTAATATTTACTACCCATAGTAGAATCTAAGGTTCTTCTACTTAAATAGGGTCTTCGCCCTAATAAATTAGATTAAATCTAATAATTTAGACCTACTAAATATACTAGAAGAAGGTACTTTCTACTAGCCGAACTTAGATAGATCTATAGTAATAGATCTAACGCTCTCTAGCCGAGGGCTAACGAATAAAATAATAAACTAGTAAATACTTAAATCTATTAGATCTAACTACTTCCCTATTTTATTTTAAATCTAATTAAATAAACGAATAAACTAGAAGAAATCTAAGTAATTTAGATTTAACTATAATAAGGCTAATTAAAAAAAATTCTCTAAAGTCTTTAAAGAAAAAGCCTTAAACTTTATAGAAAAGCTACGCCTATAACTAGCTATTCTAGAAGAAGAGAATAAAGACCTTAGCCTAGAGATTCTAAAAGACCGTTTAAAAGAAGTCTTTCTATTAGAAAAACTAGAAGAATTCCTAACTAATCTTATACGGTAAATAGTAGACTAAGCTATTCCGAAAACTACCCCGCTAGCCTAAGCTAAATTCTAGTAGAATTCTACTTTAATAGAGGCCCGAGGGAACCTTAAACGAATAATACGGCTTATACGACGCTCGCCGGAGCTCGTAAATAAGTAAGACTTCCTAAAAATCTAAAACGAATACTTCTCCTTTATTTGAAAAGCTAAACGGGACTACTAGAATTTATTTCTAAGTAAAAATATCTCTAAAACTATCTTTAAAGTAATAGCCTATATAAAATACCGCCCGATAGAACGAATTCTATTAATTCGGGCTAAAAACAGCCTACTATAAAATAGCTAGAAGGGAAAAAGCTTCGCGCTAAAAGAAACGCTATTTCTATTCTCTTCTAATGTACGAATTAAAAATAACTAGATAGACTACTAGCCGGATCTAAGCTAGAAGTAGCTAATTCTAGATAAAATAGAGCTTAAACGAACGTATTTAAACCTAATAAAAAGAACTATATCTAGGCCTAATTTAATATCTTAATAGATTATAATTTAGGCCTATAAAGTATTCTTTAAAGCCTTTTATTTTATCTATTCAAATCTATTTAAATACGACTACTATCTAAAGTACTAGAGATAAGTAACGAAGGTAATTTTAAAGAAACCTAATAAGCCGGATCTCGTAAATCCTAAGACTTATAGGGTTATTTCTTTACTAAATTATCTAGAAAAAGTACTTAAACGAGTAATAGCTAAACACCTTAGTTTTCTAGCGGAAACGATAAACCTAGTCTACCCTATATAAATAGGGGGAAAACTTAAAAAATCTACTATAGACGCCTACTTTATTCTTACGAATTTAGTAGAGGAAAACCGAAAGATAAAGCTAAAGATATCTACGCTATTTCTAGACGTACGCGGTATATACGACTATATTATATAAGAATAACTTCTAGAAATTCTAAGAAAGTTAAAGCTACTAACTAACCTACTCGCGTAGATTAGAACTTTCTTAAATTCCCGATAATTACGCCTTAGTTTCGACGGAAATATAGAAGAATTTAGTAACGTAGAAACGAATATACCGTAAGAAAGCCCTATTTTACCGATACTATTTCTAATTTATATCCGAGACTTATTCTAGACGAATTCCGCTATCTATCTATTCTACGTCGATAATATCTCTTTAATAGTAAGCTCGAATAGCTAGAAAAAGAATATTAAGATACTAGAAAGAGAAGCGGAAAGACTCTATAAACTAGACGTAGAAAATACTATATAATTTAACCTTAAAAAAATCGAATTAATATATTTTTCTAAAGAAAAAACGATAAGAGACTCTACTTTAAAACTATCTACGGGTTTAGTTATAAAGCCTAAGAATCTAGTTTAATATCTAGGAGTTTTCTTAGATCTACTCCTAAATTTTAAGAAATACGTCGATATTAAAATAAGCTAAGTACGTTTGAGCCTATCGAAGATAAATCGACTAACTAATATCAAAAACGGACTAAAATCTAACGTAGTATAGTAGTTATACTTAGTCTATATTATCTTTATTTCTAACTACGACTCTATTCTATACTAGAATAACTAAGTAAATTTTAAACGAAAAGCTACGATACTCTAGAATCTAGCTCTACGAAAGATACTAGACGTTTTTAAAACCGCTTTAGTTACCCCCCTTAAAATAGAAGCCGCGATCCTATCCTTAGAAATCCGCTTAGAAAATAACCTCTAATTCTACGCCCTACGAAGTCTTAAATTAGACCGAAAATATCTAATTCGAAGTCTTCTAGAAAGAGAGAGTAAATACAAAAGTAAGCTCGTTAAAAAAATTAGAGACTTTCTAAAAGATAAATCGTATAACCTTAAAATAGTTAATTCTTTTTACTTTCCGCTTTAGAATATATCTATCTTCTACTCGGTTAAAGTTTCTAAACTCTTAAAAGAAGAATAAGCTAAGAAATATCTAAACGAACTTAAAAATCCTCTAAATAACCTAATTTCTATCTATATAGACGTTAGTTTAATTCTAAATAAAATTAGAATAGAATTAATAGTTTTTATAGATAGAAACAACCCTACTCTTAAAGACGAAACTACTATTATAGTAGAAAATATCGGGGATAATAACCTAGTTTATAATAGCGAACTAGAGGCCCTTATAAGAGCTCTCGAACTTATAGTTAAAAACGAATATACCGATAAAGATATTAGAGTCTACGCGGATAACTAGGCCGCGCTCTACCGTCTAAAAATACTATCTAGAAACCTAGAATAATAAGCGTAAATACGAGCTTTAAACGTAGTAAAAACGCTTATTCTTAATAGAAATTTAGTTTAACTAGAATAGGTTCCTAGCTATTTTAATATACGCGGCAACGAAGAAGTAGATTCCCTAGCTAAATACGCCTATAAAATAAACCTAAATAACGAATCTACTAGCTATATATTCTTTAGAATATTAACGTAAGTAGACTTTATTAATTCGTAGTAAAAAATAGCGAATAAATAAGCGGAAATAGCTTTTAAAGAGTTCTATCTACGGCGGTTTAACTAGAAAATAAAATGTAAGCTAGTAGACCTTTCTATAAAAAGAGAAACTAGCTTCGTATTTTACTAGCTTAAAATAGAATATAGCTACTTTAAGTTCTATTTAAACCGCTTCAAACTAAACCTCTCTAAGTACTACCCGTATAATAATACGGCTAAATAAACCCCTTAGTATCTAATTCTAGACTATAAAAAGTATCGACTTAAGAGAGAAGATATATATACTAGTCTAGAAATAAAAAACCCCTCTCTAGACCTCGTTTTTAATACTAAAGACGGACGGAAGGCTCTTCTAAGCTTTCTATCGACAACTAAAATAGCTATCTAAAAGTAGCTATTAGAACTTACTTTAACGGAAGCCTAAATACGTACTTTTAAAAAATTAACTTTAGTCTCTCTTTATAAAGAAATATCCTCTTCTATTTTTTTTAGCGTTATTTACTACTTCTTCTACTCTCCTACTTACTTTCTTATTTCTTTCTAAAAAGTACTAGCTTAGTTTCTACTATTTCTAGACTTCTTCTCGAAGAAAATTAAAATAAAAACCCTAGTCGAAATACTAGACTAGATATATTAGTAGACTAGCCGTTTTTTATAAGCTTAGCTTATATAAGAATATTAAATAAATAAATAAATAGTATTAGCAAATAATATTACCGTTATATTCTTATCTCGTAGTACTTATTTTTATCGACTTTCTATTTTCTACCCGTACGGTTTTTTATTCCTTACGAGCTTTTCGTTAGACCGTATCTTCTTCTTAATCGTTACGCCCGGGAGCGTCTCTTTTATACGGGCGGTAGTTATTACCTACTAGTATTCCCGTATATACCGTCGTCTTATATTCTTAGCCTTTCCGTATAGGACTAGAGAGTGCGGTTCTACTATACGTAGGGTTCTCGGGGTCTTACGGCTTATTTTCCTACGTGGGCTCGCGTTTCTCGTAGCTATAAAGCCCGTATATTCTAGAGTTCGTAATAAACTAAGCCGTAAATAAATAAATTCCGGGCGAGAATAGAGAATTTTCTTAGTTACTTTCTTCTAAGAAGTAACTAAAGCGTTTTTAGCGGCTATTCGTTTAAGCTTTTTACTTATTCTTAGTTATTTTTAGTTCGTTTAGGTATAGAGGTAGTAAAAACTCTATATATATAGATCGCGGAAAAGAAGTAGAGTAATAAAAAGAAGATAGCGCTTTTTTACCTTAGATTTAGATACGTAAACGCGCTCTAAATCTAATATAACTTAGTATAAAAATATATATAGATATTCTTTATTAGTTCCGTAAATTTAGTATGTTTTTAGGTCGATTTAGGAATTTAGTAGAGGTATAGAGGTAGAGAATGGCGATTTAGCCTAACGAGGTCTCTTTTCTATATAGTAACGTAGTAGCGTATATAGCTATAAAGCTAGAATTTAAGAATCTAGCTAAGAAAATTAAGAGCTTTTAATAGATATTAGTCTTAGCGCTTTTTCTCGAGGTTAAAAGTCTTAGTTATATTTAACTTTTTAATTACCATCCGATAGTTCTTATCCGTTAATAATTTTATTACTAATTTAGCTCCGTAGAGCCGCGTTTAGATCTTACTATAGTAGATCTAGGTTTAGAACCGCTAGTAGCTTTAAATACTACTTAACTACGGCGGTTCGTTCTAGTAGTATCTCCGCTCCGTTTAGTTTAAAAACGTCCTTGGGGGTCCTTTAGAGTACGGAGGTACTTCGGTAAAAAGGGCGTCCGCTTACGTTATCCGTACGTGGAAAAACTCTTTACTAATCGGTTAAGAAGAGGGGTATTTTAAAGAGAAAAGTTCGATAACTCTACGAAAGTTACTTAGAATATTATATAACTTTAGAAGCTTTTTTATTAGGTGTATATAAAGCTCTATATAAAATTTTAGATAGGTAGGGTTGGTTTTACGGTATATAGTAGGGTGCGGAGTCCGGGAATATCTAGAACCCTCTCTTTTACCTCTTCTTTTTATAACTACGTAATAGCGCGTATAGCTACGAAGCTAAGATCTAAGAATCTAGCTAAGAAAATTAAGGGCTTTTAATAGATACCGGTCTTAGCGCTTTTTCTTAAGGTCGATTTCGTTATAATTACTAGTATTTTTTATAGATTTTACTATAGATAATAATATCGTTAATATAAACTACGTAAAACTTATCTAAGTAGTCTATTATTACTTTATTAACGTAGTATTAGAAGATAAAGAAGCCGTTATATAGGCTAAAAGATATTACGTTATAATAATAGAAATTCTATCTAGTATAAAAAGAGATAAAGTTCTTAGAGTCTAAGTATATTCGTATCTTATAGAAGGCCTAGCGAATATTAATCTTAGAGAAGAACTTAGCTTTCTTAAGCTTAGCGAGAGTCTTATTAATTAGAAATAAGAAGTAACGGTTCTTCTTAATAATAGCGTTAAGCTTTTAATAATTAATATAGAAATATAGTTCTTCTTTAAATTTCTTAGCTATTAGAATAGAAGATTTAAAGTTAGCTTAGCTAGGCTTAATAAATTCCTTCTTTTTATTTTTCTTAATATAAGTCTTAGCGGCTTCTATTTCTTTAATAGATATATAAAAGAGAGGCGAGATATAGAGATCTAGCTCTTCTTCTAGCTTAATCTTATAGATAACTTCTAATAGCGTAGTAAACTTATTAGAGAGTTCTTTTATAAAGTTAGATATAAACTCTTTTAGCTAACTAAGAATAAGTATATTAGACTATAGAGAAGTAGAAGTCTTAAGATTATCTAGAAGAGTATTCTAAAGAATATTTAGCTTTATACTATATAGTTCTATACTATATAGTATAAGTTCTTTCTCGAGTTATTCTAGAATAAACTAGTAGAGTTAGATATCTTTCTTCTCTATATATTTAACAAAATCCTTAGCCTTAAGTAGCTAATAGTATAATATATTAATCTTCGTAAAAGAAGATATATATAGAGTATTCTCTATCTTAGTAAGGTTCTTTTTTATTATATAAAGGGCGTCTTTTATATTCTAATCGTATTAATTCTTTCTAATAGAGTGTCGAAGAATTCTTATAGGCTAAAAGATAGGTTTCTCCTCTTTCTTAGATAGTAGAGGAGAAGAAGTTAGAGCGAGATATTTAGATTTTAAGAGATAGATATAGTAGTCTTTCTTAAAAGAGAGAGTATAGAACTAGAGACTAAGTTTAACTCTATAAGCTTCTATCTAGCCGAGTTTTAGAATTATATTTTACTTTTTAAGAGTTTATATAACTAGAAGAGATATAAGGCTTTTCTAGTAATTATTAATCTCTATAAAGGGGTAGATCTTTTAAATAATAGCGGGCCTACTACTTCTATCTACTAACGTAAGGGGAATAGACTTAGATAAAAATAGAGGAGAATAGTAGATCTTCTTAATAATTTAATACGAGTATAAGATAAAGCTTAACTTAAACTAATAAATATAAGCTAGAAATACGAACCGTTATAGAAAAGATATTACGTTTAAGATTAAAAATAAAGTATTTATCTCTATATATAATATTATTTAAGATCGACTCTTTAGAAAACTTATTTTAAAGTATATTAGCTTCTATTTAATTATTAGTAAAGTTAAATATATCTACTAATTAGAACTTCTTTTAGAACTAGAATTATATTCTATTATATACGTAAGTAAGTTAATAAAGAACCTAGATAACCTACTCTTAGAATAAATACTCGAACTATAGCTACTATTAGAATTTAAGGAATAAGACGAGTAGATTGTAGAATAAATCTTAGACTTAAAGATAAAGCGCTAGATTATTTACTACCGCGTATAGTAGAAAGACTATCTAGCCTATAGTTTTAACTATATACTATATAAGTTAAAAGAATTCTATAATAAATATTCTATAAAGTCCGGTCCCCCTATAGAATTAGAATACTAGTTAAAAAAAGATACCGCTACTATAGAATAAGCTTAGAAGAGCTTTTACTTAAAAGAGAAAATACTATTATATTTTTATCTTCTTATTAAGACCTTTTAAATTACCGCTCTATAATAAGTATTAAGGGATTATATAGCTAACTATAGATAATTATTTTTTCTTAACTATTAGCTTAAGCTTAAATAGTATATTAGCTACTTTTAATTACTTTTTCTTCTTCTTTTTCTCTTTAGCTTAGAAACTTCGTTAATTTATATTTAAGTTAAATTTAATTTCTTATAGATCGCGATATCTAATAATACTAATAGATAATAATACTACTATATTTTTATCTTATAGCGCTTATTCTTATTAACTTTCTATTTTCTATCTATATAATTCTTTATTTTCTATAGATTCTTTATTAGACTATATCTTCTTTCTAGTTATTACGTCTATAGACGTTCTTCTTATATAGATAGTAGTTAGAGTTCGTAATACTAATAAAGTTTAAAGGCTAATTCTTACTAATAAAGTATATATTATTTTTAAAAAGAAGAAGATTTAGTTATTACTTAAATAATATTAAGCTAGAATAGAAATTCTTACGTATATAAATTAAAAATATATTTAATAATAGCCTCCTCTTTAAATAAACTAAGATTTTAAAATTTAGGCGTATAATTATATTATATTATAATTTTATTACGTTATTATATTAGTATAATATAAAAAACGTTATATATATCTATAATATATCTTTTACTTTTTAATTAGTTTTAATTAATAGCTTATAAT
>JAVSCG010000034.1:0-20000 GCA_037367355.1 Neoscytalidium dimidiatum | reverse complement strand
CGCGGACGACCAAGGACAAACAGCCCCGTCTCCCATGTTACTTCCCCCAGACAAGGTTCTGCCTCCGATTGGCGAAGTTGCACGCGTTCAGAGTTCGCAATCACACCTGCGGATCACTGATGAGGACCTCGAGCCTGGAGAGCTTGCCAGCATCCAGAAGTTCGATCTGGACGAGACTTTCTGGTGGGTCTGGATGACGAGCTTGGCTATTGAAGAGCCAAATGAGCGTAAAGCTGTGTTTGGACGGTGCGCGCTGGTTGAGACCAACATTTCCGGTGGAAGATGGCTGGTTCTTGAGGAGCAGGTGAAGGGTGCATCGGAACCTGTAGAGGGTGCCTACATTGTGGAAAAGAAGAGCAAATTCAGCTTCACCAGGCGCGGCCGTCTCGGTCGTAGAAAGTCCACGGGGAAGAAGCCGCCAAAGGAACCGTACGACAGAGCGCAGACTGATACTCCCACGAGCAAGACAAGCATCGGACCAGACCAGCACGCTCGCATCCAAGCCGCCGCTGCGCGTCTCGCCCAGCAGCAGAAGCAGCAGCAAGCACAGGACGCGGCCCAGCGTCGCGGCAGGAACGAGGAGACTGCCGCGAAGACTAACAGTGTAATGACTCTCCAACCCATGGTGGTCAGCGAGGCTGCTCCGGCTATGAAGTGGGCCCGCGCCTTTGACAAGGAGGCCATCCGTGCTCAGTATCTCGGCGACCCCAACGCCGGTAAGGGCTTCCTCTCGCGTGAGAACCTCGCTCTGTCGCCCAGTCCCACATTCTCCAACGGTGCTCCCTCTCCTCGTGCGCCATCGACGAAGCACGACCTCCCACCTCTGCCCAACGAGCCCAGCTCTCCGAAGAGCGTCCAGCGTAAACCCTTGGCGCCTTCCCCTCTTCCCACAAGTCCTACCAATGAGCCTGCGAACGATGAGGCTGCTGCGGCCGCTCAGGTCCCGCTTCCGGCTCCCGAGAAGCCTAAGGTGGATACCTCCAACAACCACGTACACCCTGCGTTCCGTTCGGACAAGAAGAAGGCCGTCTCTCACTCGCCTGTCGCCGAGAAGCGCAGACTGTTTGAGGAGAAGACGGCTGCTGCCGCTAGTCCTCCGGAGATCAAGAAGGATGAGCACAAAAAGCTCAAGAAGCCTGCTCAGGCTGGTGGTGGTGGTGGCTTCAAAAAGCTGTTCGGCAAAAAGAAGGCTGCTGCTGAGCCCACCCGCTCTGAGACTCCTGAGCCAGCAGTCGACAACAACGCCGGTGGTCTCCAGGTGCCCCAGCAGGGTAGCGGGCTTGTTCGCACCCTCTCGGGCCTACGCAAGAAGCCTGCTGCCGCCGAGCACACTCCCGAGGTTGCAGTCGAGGCCCCCGAGTCCAATGTGGATGCCATGCCTATGCGCAATGAAGCTGTCATGTACACCGATGACCGCCCGCCGCTCTCTCGTGTCCACACCAACGAGCGCGAGGAGGCCGAAGCGCACTTCTCCCGGTTCGATCAAGGTCCCCTGGAGGACCAGCCAGCTTTTGTGCCTGAAGATTCGGATGACGATGCCCTCACTCCTCATGCGACCCGTTTCAACAAGGAGCCCGAGGTTCCTCAGACTCCCGTCGGCGATGAGGCCTCCCAGGCGGATGTGTCGTCTGTCTCGTCGGCGTCCATCGACCTGGCACAGCAGGTCTCTCCGACCCAGGACCGCTGGGCTCAAATCCGCAAGAACGCCGCTGAACGTGCGGCACGCATGAGCGATGAACAGTACTCGCGCCCTCGTCACAGCGAGAGCCAGGCGTCTCGTACCACTGCTGATGACGGAGACACCAGCGGCGAGGAAACCATCGAGTCCCGCGTTGCCCGCATCAAAGCTCGTGTCGCAGAGCTGACTGGCAACATGGACTCTTCCGGCAACATTGTCACTGGCGCCCACCGTTAGGGTAGCCTACTCCCTCTGGGGTGTCTGGCAAAGCAATGACTACACACATAGTAATCGACCGCTCGCCGCGTCCGCGGTCTTTCACTTGCTTCACTCCCTTCTCTTCTGAGCGTTCTCGCGGACTCCGCTTCGGCTTTATGATTCGACGACAAAGTCATGGCCCGTCTTCTTTGCAGGAGCAGGTCTGGCTACGGTTGCATAGCACCAACCTACGGAAGTTGCATACTGCGCGTGCCCTTCCTCCGTTTGAGATACCAAATTGCCTCGGGCTGTTCTCTTTTGATTTTCCTAGACCACTCCTCGACTTCCCCCGATTTCCTAGTCTCTGGCGAGCTGTACCTCTCTTCCTTCAGTAGTAGACGTCGGCAATTCCGGAGGTTCTTTTGCCGCTCTTCGTGCGACAGGTCACACCTACACTAATTTCCCTTATCTGCGTTTCTGAATCTTCCTTCCGTTCAAGCGAACAGAAATGCCATGAAAGCAACCCCACGGGAAGAGCTCACAATCGGGTGAGGGCACAATGTTCTGCAGCGAACCGCTTGGCGCAGATGGGCGACATGGTGGCCAGGATGAGTGCGGTTGCTCGTCCTGTTTACCCTGCTCGCAAGACCTGGCTGTCAAACAGTCTATTTCTCTTCTTCTTGCTCTTCTTGCCTCTTTCGAGTTTCTATTTGCGCGCTTATTGTCCTGTTCTATGTCGATTATACCCTTTGCAGCTCGAGACTTTCAATTTTTTTTCCCCTCAGTCACATTCAGTTTTGCGTTTCTTGGTACTGTCTGCTCTCGATTAAAGAAGGTGGTCGTTTAAAATGATTGAAGGTCTCTAAGTAGATGGGCACCTTTTTCCTGCGATGGCGTGCGTTCAACTTGAATAAGAATGCACTATGCTTACAAGGCAATAATCTGATACTTCCAACCATCGATCTGTGAGGCAGGACTGCTATTAACTGTGACAATGTCCGCGACAACGTTCTTGCTCTGAAATCTGGATGCTGCCCAGATATGTACCTGCTAGCTCGCTCTGTCACTTGCATATTTATACCTGGGTGCTAGCTGTGGCAGTCTTGTAATTTCTCGGTCGTCCAGTTGAAGTAGGTCAGCTGAGAAACTGGAGGCTAAAATAGCCTGGCAGAATTTTATATTAAACTTACTTTTATATATATATAAGATTATATAGTAATTAATTAATTATAGAATAATAGAAAGGTTAAAAACTAAATAAAATTAGCTAAATTACTAAGAATAGAGATAATATATTTTAGTATATTCTTATTACTTAGTATATATAATAATATTTATATTATCAACTAAAATATTTAATCTTAAATATATTATATATATAATTTTACTTAGTTTTAGAGTATAAACAATATTTAAAAAAAAAGTAATTAATTATTTTATTATTTTTTATTTATATAGAAGCTAAGCTTATAATAGACGGCTATCTAAAGATAACTTATATATTATTTCTTTTTATAGCGTATAAAGATAATCGTATACTTTTAATAATTTAGAGAGTTAGATTAGTATTTTTCTTCGTAATTTACGTATTTTAGTACTATATAACTATAAGATTTTTATATAGTAATAAATAGTATAATACTTTTCTATATAATATTTATATTTTAGGCTTTCTTATATTCTAAGCTAAGGTATCTAAAGGCCTAGTAGCGTATATATATTATATATTAGAAGATATTAAGTAGAGTTTTTTTTAGCTTTTAGACTTTTAATAAATAGAAAGAGCCTATTCTATATAGATCTTTATTAGTTAGCTTATATAGTAGATATTATATAAATAGAGCTAGCTTTAGCCGTTTCTCTTTTATTAATATAGAATAGCTAGTAGGATTTTCTAGTATTTTTTTAGCTTATTAAAAGATAAAATTTCGTCTTTTATTAGTATAAGGTTATAGTTTATAGAGACGCCGTAGATAGTAACTTTATACTAAAAGATAATTAGGTTAACTATCTAGTATAGAATAAGATTCTACTATATTTCTTTATTATTAATAAGAAACTAGCTTAAGAGTTTATTTATTTATTTATTTATTTATTCGTTTAACGTCCTTATATAAGTTAAGCTTATAAAAGACGACTAGTCTACTAACGTATCTAGTCTAGTATTTCGACCGGGGTTTTTATTCTAATTTTATTCGAGAGGAAGTCTAGAAATAGTAGGGGCTAAGCTAGTACTTTTTTTAGAATAAAATAAGAAAGTAAGTAGAAGAGTAGAAGGAGTAGAAAATAACGATAAGAAAATTAGAAGAGGACGTTTCTTTATAAAGAGAGACTAAAGTTAGTTTTTCGAAAGTACGTATTTAGGCTTCCGTTAAAGTAAATTCTAATAGCTACTTTCGGATAGCTATTTTAGTTATCGATAGAAATCTTAGAAGAGCCTTCTATCTATCTTCGATATTAAAAATAAGGTCTAGGAAGGGGTTTTTCGTTTCTAGAGTAGTATATATATCTTCTCTTTCGAGTCGATACTTTTTATAGTCTAGAATTAGATACCGAGGGGTTTATTTAGCCGTATTATTATATAGGTAATAATTAGAGAGATTTAATCCGAAGCGATTTAAATAGAACTTAAAATAGCCGTATTCTATTTTAAGCTAGTAAAATACGAAGCTAGTTTCTCTTTCTATAGAAAGGTCTATTAGCTTACGTTTTATTTTCTAGTTAAACCGCCGTAGATAGGAATCTTTAGAAGCTATTTCCGCTTACTTATTCGCTATTTTTTACTATAAATTAATAAAGTCTACTTACGTTAGTATTCTAAAGAATACGTAGCTAGTAGATTCGTTATTTAGGTTTATTTTATATATATATTTAGCTAGGGAATCTACTTCTTTGTTACCGCGTATATTAATATAGCCGGGGACCTATTCTAATTAAACAAAATTTCCGTTAAGGATAAAATTTCCGTTAAGGATAAGTGTTTTAGCTACGTTTAAAGCTCGTATTTACGCTTATTATTCTAGGTTTCTAGATAGTATTTTTAGACGGTAGAGCGCGGCCTAGTTATCCGCGTAGACTCTAATATCTTTATCGGTATATCCGTTTCTAACTATAAGTTCGAGGACTCTTATAAGAGCCTCTAGTTCGCCGTTATAAACTAGATTATTATCTCTAATATTTTCTACTATAATAGTAGTTTCGTCTTTAAAAGTAGAGTCGTTTCTATCTATAAAAATTACTAATTCTATTCCGGTTTTATTCGGAATTAAACTAGCGTCTATATAAATAGAAATTAGATTATCTAGAGGATTTTTAAGTTCGTTTAGATATTTCTTAGCTTATTCTTCTTTTAAGAGTTTAGAAACTTTAATCGAGTAGAGAGTAGATATCTTCTAGGGCGGAAAGTAAAAAGAATTAATCGTTTTAAGATTAGATAGCTTATCTTTTAGAAAGTCTCTAATTTTCTTAATAAGTTTACTTTCGTATTCGTTCTTTCTTTCTAGAAGACTTCGAATTAGGTATTTTCGATCTAATTTAAGACTTCGTAGAGCGTAGAATTAGAGGTTATTTTCTAAGCGAATTTCCGAGGGTAGAATCGCGGCTTCTATTTTAAGAGGAGTAATTAGAGCGGTTTTAAAAACGTCTAGTATTTTCCGTAGGGCTAGATTCTATAGTATCGTAGCTTTTTATTTAAAATTCGCTTAGTTATTCTAGTATAAAATAGAGCCGTAGTTAGAGATAGAGATAATATAAGCTAAGTATAACTATCGTACTACGTAAGGTTTTAGTCCGTTTTTAATATTAGCTAGTCGATTTATTTTTAAGAGGCTCGAACGTGCTTAGCTTATTCTAATATCGACGTATTCCTTAAAATTAAGGAGTAGGTCTAAGAAAACTCCTAGATATCGGACTAGATTCTTAGGCTTTATAACTAAACCTATAGGTAGTTTTAAAGTAGAATCTCTTATCGTTTTTTCTTTAGAGAAATATATTAATTCGGTTTTTTCGAGGTCGAATTATATAGTATTTTCTGCGCCTAGTTTATAGAGTCTTTCCGCTTCTCTTTCTAGTATCTTAATATTCTTTTTCTAGCTATTCGAGCTTACTATTAAAGAGATATCGTCGACGTAAGATAGATAGATAGCGGAGTTCGTCTAGAATAGGTCTTAGATATAAATTAGAAATAGTATTAGCGAAATAAGACTTTCTTACGATATACCCGTTTCTACGTTACTAAATTCTTCTATATTTCTATCGAAACTAAGGCGTAATTATCGGGAGTTTAAGAAAGTTCTAACCTACGTAAGTAGATTAGTTAGAAGCTTTAGCTTTCTTAGAATTTCTAAGAGTTATTCTTACGCGACGTAGTCGTATACGCCGCGTATATCTAGAAATAGCGTAGATATCTTTAGCTTTACCTTTTAGTTTTCCTCTACTAAATTCGTAAGAATAAAGTAGGCGTCTATAGTAGATTTTTTAAGTCTTTTCCCTATTTATATAGGGTAGACTAGGTTTATCGTTTCCGCTAGAAAACTAAGGCGTTTAGCTATTACTCGTTCGAGTACTTTTTCTAGGTAATTTAATAGAGAAATAACCCTATAAGTCTTTAGATTTACGGATCTAGCTTATTAGGTTTCTTTAAAATTACTTCATACTTATCTCTAGTACTTTAGATAGTATCTATATTTAAATAGATTTAAATAGATAAAATAAAAGGCTTTAGGGATACTTTATAGGCCTAAATTATAATTTATTAAGATATTAAATTAGGCCTAGGCGTAGTTCCTTTATTAGATTTAAATACGTCTTCGAGCTCTATTTTATCTAGAATTAGCTACTTCTAGCTTAGATCTAGCTAGTAGTTTATCTAGTTATTTTTAATTCGTACGTTAGAAGGAAATAGAAATAACGTTTCTTTTAAGATAAAGCTTTTTCCTTCTAGCTATCTTATAGTAGTTTTTTTTTAAATCGATAGGATTTATTCTATCGGGCGGTATTTTATATAGGCTATTACTTTAAAGATAGTTTCGAGGATATTTTTACTTAGAAACGAATTCTAGTAGTCTCTTAGCTTTTCAAATAGAGGAGAAGTATCTTTCGAGTTTTAAAGTCTTACTTATTTACGAGCTCCTGCGTTATATAAGCCGCGTTTATCGTTTAAAGTTCTCTTAGGCCTCTATTAAGATAGAATTCTACTAGGTTTAGCTTAGACTGGGTAGTTTTAGAAATTAGTCCGCTACTTACAGTATAAGATTAGTTAGGAATTCTCCTAGTTTTTCTAATAGAAAGACTTCTTTTAAGCGGTCTTTTAGAATCTTTAGACTAAGATCTTTATTCTCTTCTTCTAGAATAGCTAGCTATAGACGTAGCTTTTCTATAAAGTTAGAGGCTTTTTCTTTAAAGACTTTGAGAATTTTTCTAATTAGCCTTATTATAGTTAAATCTAAATTACTTAGATTTCTTCTAGTTTATTTATTTATTTAATTAGATTTAAAATAAAATAGGAAAATAGTCGGATTTAATAGATTCGAGTATTTACTAGTCTATTATTTTATTCGTTAGCTCTCGGCTAGAGAGCGTTAGATCTATTATTATAGGTCTATCTAAATTCGGTCGATAGAAGGTATCTTTCCTAGCGTATTTAATAGGTCTAGGTTATTAGATTTAATCTAATTAATTAGAGCGGAAGCTCTATTCAAGTAGGGGAATCTTAGGTCCTACTACGAGTAGTAAATATTAAAGTCTCCGGCTATAATACTAGGGAATTCTAGCTATTAGTAGCCTAGAATACGTTTTAGCGTATAGAGGGAATTATCGATTCCTTATTTCTTTTAATTATATAAATTAAAGAGATAGAATTAGCTATTTTCCTCTTTTATTTTTAGAACTATTAGGTTAGGGGATTTAGTTACCGCGGAGTTATAGTTAATATCTATCCCCGTTAAATAATAGAATATATATACTAACGTATACGGTCTTTCCGTTAGAGAATAATCCGATAGAATTTAAACGAACGTAGGGTAGTTAACCGACTACCTTTCTCTAGGATTTTTAGGGTTTATTAGCTATAGTTCTTATATAAGAATTAGGCTAATTTTAAGATCGATTACTTTAGATAGAAGGCTCTCCGTAGCTAGAGCGTTTCTATTTAAATTAGCTTAAAATACCCTTAGTTTATTTATAGATAAAGGGGGTTAGTTAATTTAAATTAGAGTAGTATTAGTATTATATATCTTTAGAGAATTTATAGCCTATAAATTTATACTTATACTCTCCCGTAAGATACTTCTTTTTATAGATTTTATATATAGGAGTTCTCGTATACTTTACCGTTTCGTATTCGTTTTTAAGGTAGTTACGGTATTAAATTCTCTTAGAAATAATCCGTACTTTTTCTACCTTATAGCTTATTCTATATATAAAAAGGCGGCTATTAATAGCCTTTTTCTATTTCTTTTTAGTACGAAACGAGACTATAATAAATCCTATAGATTAGTTTCTCTTTCTTCTTTAAGGTAGCCTAGTAGGGCTTTTTAATAGGAGATAAATCTACGTTAAAGATCTATATTTCCCAATAAAAGAGTCGATTAGAATATTCTTAGTTTCACGCGTAGGAATTCCGTAGATAATAACCTTATACTAGATCTTAACTAATTTCGGATTAGAATTAGAAAGAACTTTCCTAATAATATTCTCTTTTTCTAAGAGAAATTAGCTCGTATAGCCTTCGATACCCGTAATTAGGATATTTCCCTTAAACAAAAGGGAAGTTTCTTAGATAACGGGTTTATTTACGAATCCGCTTCATGAAAGCTAGGTTTAGCTTTTATTAGAACTAGATTCCGTTAAATTAGTCTCAGGCCGTCAAGAGACGGTAATTTATCTATCTTTAATAGACGTTAGTTTTACGAGCTTCGAAGTTATATTTTTAGTTAGTTTTTTATACGATATAGTTATAAAACCGTCGTTTAGAACTAAACCTACCGCTACCGAGGCGTAGAAGGTAGGTTTTTTAGCCGGGGTTAGCTAGCTAGGCTGGGGTTTTCCCGTAGTAACTACGGAACGGCTTCGAGGTTCCTCGTTTTATTTAAAGCGTACGGGATACGTTTTAGTACGCGGACTTCGGTAGCGAGAATCGACTTAGTAAAGTTAATTTCCCTTTCGTCGTATATTCGCGAAGATAGTAAGAAGTTCGCTAAGGTTAGCCTTAGACCGGTCGTCTTCGAGGTTGATTACCTTAATAAGGTAGTTAAATACGGCTTCGATATATTCCGCGAAGGACTTTAGTTTTAAACTCGGTATATACCGGGTTCTTTTCTTAGGGCGGTATTCGAACGGGTTAATACCCGTAGAGATAGGCGAGAAGGAAGGTCTTTTTCCTAGAGTCGGCGTAGGCTCTATCGTTATCGTTACCTTCGGCCTTCTAGATAGCGGTATTAGTTCGTCGTTTTCTATCTTAATATCTTCGATACTACTAGAACCTATAGTATTCGAGATTCGATAACTACTAGCGTAGTCGATAGTTAAATAGGAGTTAAGGGGCGTAGAGAGTCTAGGAAGTCCGAAGGGTCTAGGGCGGATTTTTCTTATTTTTCTATACTCTTTCTAGAGAAAAGAAAAGATAGAAATAGAAAATAAGACTAGAAAGAAATTACCGGCTTTAGTTTCGTCTAAACTAAGCCGTAAATAAACGAATTCCGGCGAGAGGGAATTTTCTTAGTTACTTTCTCCGAGAAGTAACTAAAGCGTTTTTAGTAGCTATTCGTTTAAGCTTCTCGCTTATTCTCGGTTATTTTTAGTTTGTTTAGGTATAGGGGTAGTAAAAACTCTACGTATATAGGCCGCGGAAAAGGAGAAGAGTAACGAAGAGGAGAAAGCGCTCTTTCGCCTTAGATTAGGTACGTAAACGCGCTCTAAATCTAGTATAACTTAGTACGAGGGTACGCGTAGGTATTCTTCGTCGGTTCCGTAAATTTAGTACGTTTTCGGGTCGATTTAGGAATTTAGTAGAGGTGCGGAGGTAGAAAGCGGCGATTCGGCTTAACGAGGTCTCTTTTCTACGTAATAACGTAGTAGCGCGTATAGCTACGAAGCTAAGATTCGAGAATCTAGCTAAGAGAATTAAGAGCTTTTAATAGATACCGGTCTTAGCGCTTTTTCTCGAGGTTAATTTTATTAGATTCTTTTACGTCTATTTTTTATTAGGTAAATACTAGTAGATAATAACTACCGCCTATATAAAAAGAACGCCTATAGACGTAATAACTAGAAAGAAGATACGGTTTAATAAAGAATTTATAGAAAATAAAAAATTATATAAGTAGAAAATAGAAAGTTACTAAAGATAAATACTATAGAATAAGAGAGTATAATAATAGTATTATCCGCTAGTACTATTAGAAGTTAGAAACTAGAAAGATAGTCTAAGCGCCTATAGTATATATTATATATAATCTACTCTAGATCTCTATAATTTTAAATACTATAAATCTATCTCTTTTAAATCTATTATATCTAGAACTAGATTATTATAGCTTTACTATAGTATATAGATACGCTCGTTAGATAGTATTTTAACTCTTATAGTTAACTTAAAGTTCTAATATAGACTTAAAGTCTAATTAGAGGTAATAAGGCCTATTAAACTCCTATATTATATAACTTCTTATTCTATTATTACTTTTCTTTCCTCGTCTTTAAGATAAATTTTTTAATAAATCTAAACCTACTAGGCGACTCTAAAGCCTAGTAGTAGAGGCCCTATTACTATATTTACTAGTATATCTAGTAAACTACTAGCCTCTAAACTAATAATATCTACTAAATAGCTAGTATTATATAAATTAATTCTTTCTAATAACGTTTCTTTTAGAGAACTATAAAATATATTTAATATATAGTTTACTCTAAAAGAGAAAAAACCCGTTCTCGCTAAATATATAAGGTCTCTAATAGAAAACCTAGTACTAACGGCTATTCTAAACTTCTTAAGTACTTACTTATTTAAGAATAGACTAGTATAGAATACTCTTATCCTATATAAAACGGCTAAAAAACTAAAGACCTAGTTTAAGATCGTAGTATATAATCTCTCTATAAGGGAATTTATCTCTACTAAGGTACTTTCTACTTTTAGAGAGAAGGTCTTAATCTTTAATAAAGGTCTAGAGCTAGTAGAAATCCCCTACTAGCTTACTCGCGAGGAGAAATAAACGAACGAGCTTAACGGCTTAATTTATCTCGCGTTTTCTATTAAAAACGAGGTAAATAAGGCTGTTAAAGGTAGCCTTTATATTACCGGCCTTCGACTTTATAATAAACGGCTTAGAAAACAAGAAAAAGACGGAGAAAAAAAGTAATTTTCTTAACGTATACTTATTTTTTCTAGATTTACGTAGGTTTTCTCTAGTTTAGCTAGAGTTTTTACCGTATAGAGTTTTCTTATCTACTTTCTTTTATTCTAAAAATCCTATTTATTTTTCTAGTATCTTCTTATTACGACTCTAGCTTATATCCTACTATTTTCTAACCTTTAAAGTAGTGTTTTTTAAAATACAACTACGGTAGAAATATTATAAGAATATATTAGTTTTACTAGTCGTCTATTATAAGCTTAGCTTCTATATAGACGTTAAATATATAAATAAGATATTCTAAAGAAAATTTAGTAAAAGATTAGTAATATAAGAATTAGTATTATTAAACTAATTACTTAACTAGCTAATTAGCTAACTTACGCTTTAGCTAAATTAATAATTAATAATTTAATTATTATAATAATATATATTAACTACTAGTTAACTAGTAGGCGTTAGAATAGTACTATATAGTCTATACTATATAAGATAGCGGGCCTAATAGTAGAAAGGCTATCTAAAATCTTAAAAAAAATTCTAGAAAAATAATTATAAATAGAGAAATAAATAAAAAGAACTAAGTAATTTTTTTAATTTTTTTAGTAAATAGTAGATAAATACTAATATAACTTATTTAAAGAGGTTAAATAATATAATATCTATTAAATAATATAATATTAATTAAATAATATAATAAAGTTTATTTTAAAATCTAATCTCTTAATATAGAAAGTATTAAATTAAAAGTAAATTATTCTAAGAATTTAAAAATATAATAATTCTTTAAGACTTACTTTAATAAAAGTTTTAAAATATTTTTAATATTTATTTTTATAATTACTAATATTATAAAATTACTTTTATTTTTTAAAAATATTAGATAGAACTAAAACTATATATAGTTAGAAAGTCTATACTTTTATATATTTTAAATAGAGTTTTTATTTTTAATTAGTATATAAGCTATTATTATAATATCTATATTTACTAACTTAAATTTATATAGAAATCTTAAATTAATAAAAAAATAGCTTATCTACCTATATAGATACTAATATTCTTTATATATATATTAATATTAGTTTAAGAATCTTTATAATAGCTTAAATTTATTCTTTTAAATTAGATTACTATATCTAATATTAGTAAGTAGATAGTAATCTTAATCTTAGAATAGTCTTAAATATTATTTATTACTATAGCTAATTAAATTTATTTAAAATTAAGATTAGATTTTATAAACTAGATATAAAATTCTCTTAAAAGTTAAAAGAATACTTAGAAGAGTTAGAAATTTATTCTTCTTTATAAGCTTAAAGATCTTAATTAAGTATACTATTAAAAGCTACTATAGTAAAAAATAAAGAAGATTAATTATTTTAAAACTATACTATTTTTTATTCTCTATATTTTTAAAACTTATTTAGTTTCTATATAATTAATTTAAAATAATATAGTTAATTTTATATAAATAGAGTATTCTAATAGTAGATATAATAAGATTATTATAAAACCTCTTTAGTAAAGATATAAGTAATAATTTTTTACTAAAATCTAGCTATAATAAAAATTATAAGCTCTTAAAAATATTATTTTAAATATATAAAAAGTAATCTAATATCTTAATTATAAAAATAAATAAAGTTATATATAAAATAATATATAATTAATTCTAATATTAATTAATAATAAAATTACTATTAAAAACTAAATAAATTAGCCCGTAAAGAGATATAAGAAAACTACTTAATAATATATAAAAAATAAGAAAATAAAAAAAAGCTAAATCTATTAAAAAATAACTAAATTAGAAAATATCTATAGACGAGTCTTTAATTCTTAATAATTACTAAACTTATAAATTTATAGCTAGAACTACTTTTATCTAATATTCTAGTAAATCTAGCCTTAATAACTATATAAGAAATAAGCCTCTAAATAGATTAAGAGAATCTAAAGAAGTTAAATATAATAGAAGAATATAGATTAAATATTATATAAAATATTAACTCTTTATAGTAGCTATAATAATAATAGTATTAAAGAATATAAAAATATATCTAAATTATTTAACTAAATTTAGAGTAGTATAATAAGAATAAAAACTTATTAAAATATTTTATATTCTAGATTATATAAAAACGTTAAATTTTATTTAAGTAAGACTAATAAGTATAAAAGCTAGCTTTCTTTTAAAAAAATACGTATTTAAAAAGTAAAGAATATTATATTACTTTATTAATTTATTTAATTTCTACTACTTAAAGCCTAATTTTTAATAAATTATAGATTTTCTAGACTTACTAGTATTTAATTCTTCTACTATTAATATATACTTTATTTAATAAATAAGATATATATATATTAAAGAATTTCTAATATAATATTTAATTAAAAATAAAGTAATTTAAGAATATTCTTAATCTAATTAAATAATATCTAATTTAACCTTCTAAAAATATATTTTATCTTTTAATAATAAAGAATCTAAGATTATTATTAAGTATAACTCTTATTTATATTTAAATTACTTAAATATTATATATTATAAAGTATTATAGGTTTTACTACTTAGTAATCTTCTTATTTTAAATTTTTCTACTTTAAGATTTACTTATTATAGGTCTTTTTACTTAAAATTCTACTTATTTTAGATTCTTTTACTTTAGAGTTTATTTATTTTAAAATCTTATTTAATTAAATATTATAAAGAATAAGTAAATTATTAATATATATATAATCTAAAAATTATATATCTTAGTAAATATTTTATATTTTATTATTCTAATAGAAATATATATAGTAGTTAAAACTAATAGATTAGCTTATAAGAGTATTTTTATATAATTAAATACTAGTAGTTTTTTATAGCTTTTTAAATTTATAAAAAGTACTTATTATAGTTCTTTAAAATTTTATACTTATTTAAAAGTTTTAATATATAAACTATATTTATTAAATAAGATTTATCTTTAATAAGACTTTAATCTACTAAAATTTAAATTTAGCTAATAAAATTACCTTTAATATAGATTTCTCTATTATATATTATATAAGGTTTAAAGGAAAATTTTTTAGCCTTTTTATTTAATAGGAAAATCTTATATATTTAGTTTATCTTATAGTTTTTAAGCTAAGGATTATTCTTTTTTTTAGAGAACTAGCTATATATATATATATAATTTAAAAAATAATCCTTAAAAATCTTTTAATTTTTCTTTATTTAGTTTTTTTAACTATCTTTTATATAGATTTTTAAAGCTTATTATTAAATACTAGGCTATAGATAGATAGATAGTCTATAGACTATTATAGAGAGAAGGCTACTAGTATATTACTAGTAGAATTTTAGCGGCTAAATAAAGAATAAAATATTAATTAAAACCGGCTAATAGAAATATCCTCTCTATTAAATTATTTATTTATAAAGCTAAGCTTTTTTTCCTCTATTAACTTTCTATTTACTATATAGTTCTTATACTTATTAATAAAAACCGACGTTCTTTACTAGAAAATATACTACTAAGTATAATTTTAACTAAATCTATCTTAATTTAAAAACTCGATAGAAGTCCTCTTAGATATATAGAATCTACTTTACTAGTTAATAGATCTAAGTAAAAGAAAAGAAAATAAAATCTCGACTCTTAGATCTTTTAGAGGTCTTTTAAGAATATACTAAAAAGAAAAGCTAAATATAGCCTCTTTAATTATTAGAAAATATATAAGAAAACTAGAATATATAATAAAGTATATATCTAATATACTTAAGCTATTCTATATAGATATTATATACCTAGGGCGTATAATATAAGAAGGGTAACTTAGTAATTTCTAAAATCCAATATAAACTACTAATTTAGATCGAAACTTATAAAATACTAAAGTACCCTACTAACCTATCTAGCTAGCCTAGCTAGCTTAATCTAAGCCCTAAGGCTTAAAATTACGATAGGTAATACTACTAGAGCCTATAAATACCTAAGAATTTAACTCTATAGTAGCTAGAGACGCCTTAATAAGGCGTTTTTAGTAAAAGACTACTAAAAACTAGTAATAAGATTAGTATTTCTTTCTCTAAAAATTAATATTATTCTTACTACTATATTTAAACTCTTAAGCCGTAAAATAAGCCCACTCTAAACTCGACCTCGAGAAAAAGCGCCAAGACCGGTATCTATTAAAAGCTCTTAATTCTCTTAGCTAGATTCTCGAATCTTAGCTTCGTAGCTATACGCGCTACTACGTTATTACGTAGAAAAGAGACCTCGTTAAGCCAAATCGCCGCTTTCTACCTCCGCACCTCTACTAAATTCCTAAATCGACCCGAAAACGTACTAAATTTACGGAACCGACGAAGAATACCTACGCGTACCCTCGTACTAAGTTATACTAGATTTAGAGCGCGTTTACGTACCTAATCTAAGGCGAAAGAGCGCTTTCTCCTCTTCGTTACTCTTCTCCTTTTCCGCGGCCTATATACGTAGAGTTTTTACTACCCCTATACCTAAACAAACTAAAAATAACCGAGAATAAGCGAGAAGCTTAAACGAATAGCTACTAAAAACGCTTTAGTTACTTCTCGGGAGAAAGTAACTAAGAAAATTCCCCGCTCTCGCCCGGAATTCGTTTATTTACGGCTTAGTTTAGACGAAACTAAAGCCGGTAATTTCTTTCTAGTCTTATTTTCTATTTCTATCTTTTCTTTTCTCTAGAAAGAGTATAGAAAAATAAGAAAAATCCGCCCTAGACCCTTCGGACTTCCTAGACTCTCTACGCCCCTTAACTCCTATTTAACTATCGACTACGCTAGTAGTTATCGAATCCTCGAATACTATAGGTTCTAGTAGTATCGAAGATATTAAGATAGAAAACGACGAACTAATACCGCTATCTAGAAGGCCGAAGGTAACGATAACGATAGAGCCTACGCCGACTCTAGGAAAAAGACCTTCCTTCTCGCCTATCTCTACGGGTATTAACCCGTTCGAATACCGCCCTAAGAAAAGAACCCGGTATATACCGAGTTTAAAACTAAAGTCCTTCGCGGAATATATCGAAGCCGTATTTAACTACCTTATTAAGGTAATCAACCTCGAAGACGACCGGTCTAAGGCTAATAACCTTAGCGAACTTCTTACTATCTTCCGCGAATATACGACGAAAGGGAAAATTAACTTTACTAAGTCGATTCTCGCTACCGAAGTCCGCGTACTCGAAAACGTATCCCGTACGCTTTTAAATAAAACGAGGAACCTCGAAGCCGTTCCCGTAGTTACTACGGGAAAACCCCAGCCTAGCTAGCTAACCCCGGCTAAAAAACCTACCTTCTACGCCTCGGTAGCGGTAGGTTTAGTTCTAAACGACGGTTTTATAACTATATCGTATAAAAAACTAACTAAAAATATAACTTCGAAGCTCGTAAAACTAACGTCTATTAAAGATAGATAAATTACCGTCTCTTACGACGGCCTACGAGACTAATTTAACGGAATCTAGTTCTAATAAAAGCTAAACCTAGCTTTCGCGGGAGCCGGATTCGTAAATAAACCCGTTATCTAAGAAACTTCCCTTTTGTTTAAGGGAAATATCCTAATTACGGGTATCGAAGGCTATACGAGCTAATTTCTCTTAGAAAAAGAGAATATTATTAGGAAAGTTCTTTCTAATTCTAATCCGAAATTAGTTAAGATCTAGTATAAGGTTATTATCTACGGAATTCCTACGCGGGAAACTAAGAATATTCTAATCGACTCTTTTATTAAGGAGGAAATATAGATCTTTAACGTAGATTTATCTCCTATTAAAAAGCCCTACTAGGCTACCTTAAAGAAGAAAAGAGAAAACTAATCTATAGGATTTATTATAGTCTCGTTTCGTACTAAAAAGAAATAGAAAAAGGCTATTAATAGCCGCCTTTTTATATATAGAATAAGCTATAAGGTAGAAAAAGTACGGATTATTTCTAAGAGAATTTAATACCGTAACTACCTTAAAAACGAATACGAAACGGTAAAGTATACGAGAACTCCTATATATAAAATCTATAAAAAGAAGTATCTTACGGGAGAGTATAAGTATAAATTTATAGGCTATAAATTCTCTAAAGATATATAATACTAATACTACTCTAATTTAAATTAACTAACCCCCTTTATCTATAAATAAACTAAGGGTATTTTAAGCTAATTTAAATAGAAACGCTCTAGCTACGGAGAGCCTTCTATCTAAAGTAATCGATCTTAAAATTAGCCTAATTCTTATATAAGAACTATAGCTAATAAACCCTAAAAATCCTAGAGAAAGGTAGTCGGTTAACTACCCTACGTTCGTTTAAATTCTATCGGATTATTCTCTAACGGAAAGACCGTATACGTTAGTATATATATTCTATTATTTAACGGGGATAGATATTAACTATAACTCCGCGGTAACTAAATCCCCTAACCTAATAGTTCTAAAAATAAAAGAGGAAAATAGCTAATTCTATCTCTTTAATTTATATAATTAAAAGAAATAAGGAATCGATAATTCCCTCTATACGCTAAAACGTATTCTAGGCTACTAATAGCTAGAATTCCCTAGTATTATAGCCGGAGACTTTAATATTTACTACTCGTAGTAGGACCTAAGATTCCCCTACTTGAATAGAGCTTCCGCTCTAATTAATTAGATTAAATCTAATAACCTAGACCTATTAAATACGCTAGGAAAAGATACCTTCTATCGACCGAATTTAGATAGACCTATAATAATAGATCTAACGCTCTCTAGCCGAGAGCTAACGAATAAAATAATAGACTAGTAAATACTCGAATCTATTAAATCCGACTATTTTCCTATTTTATTTTAAATCTAATTAAATAAATAAATAAACTAGAAGAAATCTAAGTAATTTAGATTTAACTATAATAAGGCTAATTAGAAAAAATTCTCTAAAGTCTTTAAAGAAAAAGCCTCTAACTTTATAGAAAAGCTACGTCTATAGCTAGCTATTCTAGAAGAAGAGAATAAAGATCTTAGTCTAAAGATTCTAAAAGACCGCTTAAAAGAAGTCTTTCTATTAGAAAAACTAGGAGAATTCCTAACTAATCTTATACGGTAAGTAGCGGACTAAGCTATTCTAAAAACTACCCCGCTAGTCTAAGCTAAACCCTAGTAGAATTCTATCTTAATAGAGGCCTAAGAGAACTTTAAACGATAAACGCGGCTTATATAACGCTTACCGGAGCTCGTAAATAAGTAAGACTTTCTAAAAACTCGAAACGAATACTTCTCCTCTATTTGAAAAGCTAAACGAGACTACTAGAATTCGTTTCTAAGTAAAAATATCCTCGAAACTATCTTTAAAGTAATAGCCTATATAAAATACCGCCCGATAGAATAAATCCTATCGATTTAGGCTAAAAACGGCCTACTATAAGATAGCTAGAAGGGAAAAAGCTTTATACTAAAAGAAACGTTATTTCTATTTCCTTCTAACGTACGAATTAAAAATAACTAGATAAACTACTAGCTAGATCTAAGCTAGAAGTAGCTAATTCTAGATAAAATAGAGCTCGAACGAACGTATTTAAATCTAATAAAAGGAACTACGCCTAGGCCTAATTTAATATCTTAATAAATTATAATTTAGGCCTATAAAGTATCCCCTAAAGCCTTTTATTTTATCTATTTAAATCTATTTAAATATAGATACTATCTAAAGTACTAGAGATAAGTAACGGAAGTAATTTTAAAGAAACCTAATAAGCTAGATCCCGTAAATCTAAAGACTTATAGGGTTATTTCTCTATTAAATTACCTAGAAAAAGTACTCGAACGAGTAATAGCTAAACGCCTTAGTTTTCTAGCGGAAACGATAAACCTAGTCTACCCTATATAAATAGGGAAAAGACTTAAAAAATCTACTATAGACGCCTACTTTATTCTTACGAATTTAGTAGAGGAAAACTAAAAGGTAAAGCTAAAGATATCTACGCTATTTCTAGATATACGCGGCGTATACGACTACGTCGCGTAAGAATAACTCTTAGAAATTCTAAGAAAGCTAAAGCTTCTAACTAATCTACTTACGTAGGTTAGAACTTTCTTAAACTCCCGATAATTACGCCTTAGTTTCGATAGAAATATAGAAGAATTTAGTAACGTAGAAACGGGTATATCGTAAGAAAGTCTTATTTCGCTAATACTATTTCTAATTTATATCTAAGACCTATTCTAGACGAACTCCGCTATCTATCTATCTTACGTCGACGATATCTCTTTAATAGTAAGCTCGAATAGCTAGAAAAAGAATATTAAGATACTAGAAAGAGAAGCGGAAAGACTCTATAAACTAGGCGCGGAAAATACTATATAATTCGACCTCGAAAAAACCGAATTAATATATTTCTCTAAAGAAAAAAAGATAAGAGATTCTACTTTAAAACTATCTACGGGTTTAGTTATAAAGCCTAAGAATCTAGTCTAATATCTAAGTATTTTCTTAGATCTACTTCTTAATTTTAAGAAATACGTTAATATTAGAATAAGCTAAGCTCATTTAAGCCTCTTAAGAATAAATCGACTAGCTAATATTAAAAATAGACTAAAATCTAACGCGGTATAGTAGTTATACTTAGCCTATATTATCTTCGTTTCTAACTATAGCTCCGTCTTATACTAGAATAACTAAGTAAATTTTAAACGAAAAGCTACGATACTCTAGAATCTAGCTCTATAAAAGATACTAGGCGTTTTTAAAATCGTTCTAGTTACCCCTCTTA
>JAVSCG010000033.1:0-20000 GCA_037367355.1 Neoscytalidium dimidiatum | reverse complement strand
GCGTCGCGTACGCGTAAAAGATATAAGAATTTACTATAGGAATATATTAAACGTCCCTACGTACCTTAAAAATAGGATAAGAGATAAGAGTCGTAGGAAAGGGGCCTAGAGAGTTTACGATATATTTTATAGTATTAAGCTTTAGCGTATCTACTCTAGGCTAGTACGGCTATAAGTAGTCTAGTATTTACTAAATTAGGCTTAGCGTATCTAACGTGCCTAGTATCTTACTCCTCGCCGTACCTCCTCGCTAAATCTTATAACCCTTACTCCTCTATAAGATAACCTCGAATATATAATAATATAGCGTAATTTCTATATTCTTTAGCGACTTAGTTAATTCTTTATATTCTTACGAAATCTTTCTAAGTCTTCTAACGCGTTTTAGTAGAATTTTTAAATTTTAAGCGATTTACGTAAGATCTTTCTATACTATATTTTAGTAGTATATAAGCTTAGATAAGCCTCCGTAGCGAAGTAGTATTAGTACCTCTCTATACTACCTTCTCTATAGATTTTACTCCTATTATATCTCGCCGGCTTCGCTCTACTTTAAGACGAGCGGTAACTCCTACTATTAGCGCTACTAGTATACCTTCTAGCCGTCGTTCTACGCGCCTAGAGGAAGCCCGCTATAATAACCCGCGCTATAATCTATTTAACGTTCTCTCTATCGTCTAGAAGTCTTATAAGGACTTTCCTACTACCTCTACTACGCTCTCGTAAGCTTCTTATTAGTAAGTATATAGTAATATTAGGCCCTTAAGGCTTAGATAGTGGATTAGGCCGCCGGGTAAGTATCTAGCGGCTCCGTAGGTTAAGTAGAAACCGGAATAACGTTATTCCGCAGGCTTAGTTATAGTAGCGCCGAGGTAGCTAGATATATCTACCTACCTACCTCTCTATTACCTTCTCTTCTTTTTCTCTTTATACTTAGATTTCTTCTTAATAGTAATACTATCCTTTTAGTTTAAGCTATCTTATATAATCTAAGTACTAAAACCTTAGTATAGTAGTTTAGCTACTACCTAACCTAGTAATACCTAGTAACCTTCTTAGATCTAGCGAAGCTTACTTAGTTATCTAGTACTAGAAAGGCTAGATTACCTTTACTACCGAGAAAATCTTTACTTAGTATAGACTACCGCCGATAAAAGCTAAGACGTTCTAGACCCTCTAAGACTAACTACTAAGAACTATACTAACGACTCGCGGACGCTCTACGATAATCGATAAAGGAGATATATAGCCTCGCGTAGCTATCGTCGGCCCCTCTAGCTAGCGTACCTTTAGTAAAAGCCGCGCCCTTACCCTAGACGATATCGAAGGTCTACCTAATACCGACCTTCCTTAACTTAAACTTAAAGACCCTCTATCTAAGTCCGCTATTAGAGTTCTTACCGACCTTAAAGTAGATCTAGCGTAGTCCCCCGTCTATAAGCCGTAGTAGTATCCTAAGAATATAAAAATCTACGGCTTTAAGAACTTTAGTAACCGTTTCTCTAACGCCGCCGCCCGCGCTAGGCTTCTTATCTACCTCTACGAGACTATAGCTAAACTTAATACTACTTTAAAGAACCTCGCTTATATTCGCCTAGAGCGTAATAACCTCCGCGAGGAACGAGACGCTCTTTAGCGTACGGGCGTTAAATAAGAAGGCTAGATTACTAATCTTACCTACTCTCTCGAAGAAAGGAACCGCGAAAACGTCTAACTACGCGAGCTTAACCGCTAGGCCTCCTAGCGCCTCAATAAACACGCCGCCCGCGTCCGGCGTAAAGGTACCGTCGACTCTTAAGGAAACGTTACTAAAGGCTCTCGTAAGATACTTACTAGTAACGTAGATAAGCTTACCGCCGCCGTACTCGATTACTTCGTTTACTTCCGCGATAATATTAAGAATAAGCTTACTATCGAGTCTAGATACTTCCGCGGCGATAACCGCCTTATAGTCCGTTATATCTAGTAGCGCCTAAGTACGGAAATCGCTAGTATAATACGCCCTTTCTCTATTAAAGAAGGTATAACCGCTAAAGAGTTTCTAAAAAGGCTTAGAAAGACTTACAATATAGATAACGTAGCTAGAAAGGTACGGATTAACCTTACTAGAATCTCGTAAAGGTTCGACGAGGCTATTAACGCCTTTTACGCCCGTATCGCTACCCTCTAGAACCTAGCCAGCACTAACGAGAAAGAAAAAATAGAGACTCTTCGTTTCTCTATTAACCGTAACCTTAGGTTTAGTATTCTAGCCACCGAGTACGAATCCGTTAATAAAATACTTAACGCCCTACGTAGTATCGAGGCCCGCTCCGGTAAAATCCGTATTAACTACCCTCGTAATAAAGATAAGCCCTAGACTACTCCTACTACGACACATAATAGTAGCAGATAACCCCGCCCTCCTACTAATAGTAAACGTCGCTCGAACCTAAACTTGGCGCTTACTCCTACTATAACTAAGCCCCTAGAATAGTCCGGTACTTAGTACGAACCTAAGTCTAACCCTAAGAGCCTCGCTAGAGATTTCTAAGCTAGGCTCTAGCTTAGCTAGTAAGGCCGCTACTACCGCTACCGCGGCTCCGAATACCGTACTACCGACTCCTACTACCTACTAAAGAATAAGCCCGCTAAGTTTAGTAGTATCGATATTAAGTCTAAACCCTTCGACTCTTAGAACTCTAGCTACCTTAGCGATTCGGAAAACTTCTAGTTCTAGGACTAAGTCGCTCCCTAGAATATACCGTAGAAGGGGCTACGGGTAAGCGAAGCCTACCTACTATTTCGAGGTTAAAAGTATTAGTTTCTTTCTTTATAGTAGATAACCGCTCCCGTATAGAAAAAGAATCCTATATAATTCTTAAGGCAACTATAAATAGTATAAATATACGTATTCTCCTCGATAATAGTAGCTAAGCTAACCTCGTTAATAAACCCTTTACTCGCATAAATAAACTTAGCACTTTCCCTCTTATAAAAAGAATCCGTATAACCCTTAGAGACGGGTCCTTCTCCTAATAGTTAACCTACGGCTATCTAGTACCTATTATAATAGACGGATATTAGAAATAAGCCCTCTACTACGTCGCGCGTATAGGTACGTACTCTATCGTCTTAGGCGACTTCTAGCTCCGGTACTACGACCCTAGTATTAGCTTCGCCGATAGAATAGTAACGTTTAACTCGGTAGAGTGTTTTAAGAACGGATACCTCGCCTACGATAAACTATATACGATAAGAGCTACGGACTACCGCCTTCCGCTACCTAACCCTCCGAAGTAAGATATCGATATTTAGTTCTATAGTACCGCTACCTTTATCCGCCTTACTTATAAGAAAGACTACTAAGGCTTTATTCTAAATAGGGCCTCTAACGAGGCCGCCTTCGCCGCTACTATCGTAGCCGTAGTAAAGGAAGTAGATTATTAGAAGTTTATAAAGGGTAAAGAAGAACTTACGAAGAAGGACCGGCTCGCTAGGCTACCTTAAGCCTACTACTAGATAGAGGACCTCTAGGATATTAAGAAAGCCGACGAGCTCGTATCCTACCGCCTAGAGGACTACGAGATTAACCTTAAACCCGGATTTAAACCTCCCTACGTTAAGAACTATAAGCCGATATCCTCTTAAGAAAGCGACGTATTATAGAAGTATATCTAGAAGTACCTAGGTAAAGGCTAGATCCGCCCTAGCACCTCCTACGTATCTATTCTAATACTCGTTATTAGAAAACCCTCTAGAGGCCTTAGGGTATACGTTAACTACCGAGCCCTTAACGTAATTACCGAAAAGAACCGGTACCCGATCCCTAATATTAACGAGACCCTTACCCGCCTAAATAAGGCTAAGATCTTTACTAAACTCGACGTCGTTACCGCCTTTAATAAGATCCGTATTAAGGAGGGCTATAAATATCTTACCTCCTTTAATACCCGCTTCGGATAATACGAGTACTTAGTTATACCCTTCGGACTCTATAATATACTCGCTACGTTTTAAAGCTATATTAATAGCTCCGTATTAGACTACCTAGACTAATTCTATACAGCTTACCTTAACGACGTGCTAGTCTATAGCGAGAACGAGGAGGAATATATAGAATACGTTAATAAAGTCCTCGCGAGACTAAAGAAAAGAGGCCTATAGCTCGATATCGATAAATACGAGTTTAACGTTAAAACTATTAAATACCTCGGCCTTATAGTTAGAGTCGACGGTATCTAGATAGACCCCGAGAAAGTTAAAGTAATTCTAAACTAGAAGGTACCCGCGTCGGTAAAAGACGTTTAGGCCTTTCTAGGATTCGCTAACTTCTACCGCCGCTTTATCCGCTACTTCTCCCGACTATCTAGGCCGCTTACGAAACTTACTAAAGGCGAATACTTTACGACTAGGACTAGTAAAAGAAAAATAAAGTACGCACTATTTTCCTAGAGGGATAAGAAGTAGTCCGCCTTCGAAGAGCTAAAAAAAGCCTTTACTATTACTCCGATCTTAGCTTACTATAACCCTAAAAAGGAAACGTAGGTAGAGACTAACGCCTCCGACTTCGTTACCGCCGGTATACTCTCCTAAATATACGGAGACGTCTTAAAGCCTATCGCCTTCTTTTCTAAGAAGATATCTCCCGCTAAGATAAACTATATAATCTACGATAAGGAACTCCTCGTAATTATTCGTTCCTTCGAGACTTAGGAGCCTAAGCTTATAGGCGCCGAGCTAGAGAAGCTAATTAAGGTTCTTACTAACTATAAGAACCTCTAGTACTATATAACTACTAAATAGCTAACTAGTAGATAAGCGAGATAGGCTAAGTTTCTCTTAGTATTTAACTTTACTATTACGTACCGCCCCGGTAAGTAAGGCGAAAAGCCGGACTCCCTTATACGCCGATTATAGGACCTCCCCTAAGGAGTAGAGGACCTTCGTAGGTAATATAGATTCTAATAAATACTTAAGGACTATAATATCGAAGAAGATATAAAGATCGCTTTAAATTCTATCTTCTTCGCGGATAACGAGGTCTCTAAAGAAGCCGAAGAGGACTCTAAGTAAGATATAATCGAGAAGGCCCTAGAGTTAGGCTACGAGAGCGACGAATACCTCTAGAACCTTATAGCCGTAGTAGATAAGAAACTCCGCCGTATATCTACGTACCTTATAGAGCACGGCTATAAACTAAATATAGCCGACCTTAGGGTCTTAGACTATCGCTTATACTATAAGAATCGCCTTATAGTCCTAGATAATAAAGAGACCCGCCTATAAGTTCTTAAGAGCTACTACGATAACTAACTATTAGGCTATCTAGGCTATAAGGCTATATATTACTATCTTAAGGAATACTACTAGTAGCCTAATATACGTAACGATATAGCGGTCTATTATAAGAACTACTTTTACTACCGCCGCTATAAACCGTACTCGGAATAAAAATAAGGACTCCTATAACCTCTACCGATTTCCTAGTAGAAGTAGCTTAATATCTCGATAGACTTCGCTAAAAAGCTTACTCCGTACTTCTATAAAGGGTAGACGTTCTAGTACTACCTAGTCGTAACTAACCGCCTGTTACGGCACAGTCGCCCAGAAAGGCGGATAACGAAACCCTACGACTACTCACCGCCCACGTGACCAACTCGGGGCCTAACTCGGCAGAATACCTACCGACACTGATGCACCAGACCACCGCACACTCGCTCAGCAAAGCTCGGACCACCGATCAGTACTGATCAGTGGGTTAACATTACAGATCACTACTGATCGTACCGATCACTCCATGTATATAGACCACACTCATTTATCGTAGTTAGGACCCTCGTGGTCAACTTGTCAATTGATTCCTACCCTACTATTGTACGAACCTCCCCTGCCTACCACTGTATTGGCCCCTAGAAAGCCCAAGCTGCCTGACGACGCGCCTCGACTCCCCCAGAAAGAGTCCCGGCGTAACACTTTGACCACCTTTCTTAGGCACCGGAGGTAACCCCACCCTGAAAACTACTAACCATGACATCCTGGACCGAAATCAGGAACAACCTTCCGACGGAGGAGGAACAGCTTCAGTCAATCCGTCCCTTGATCCCTGGAAACCCAGCTCTTAACATGAGGCTGCTCATTTCGGAAGCATATTCCTCGGGCATAGCCTCCTTGAGTCGAGCAATCAACGGACCCAGAGTACCAGAGAACGCCAGTGAGGACTGCGGCCAAGTCCTTCTGGAGTACTTCATTCGAGGACAAGCCTTTACTGTCAACCGTACTATGCGGCCCTCCACCCCAGCCACCCCGCGACATCAGAATCGACCCCCCACAACACCAAACTAAAGATCAAGACCCCCGACACCTACGATGGGGATCGGCGTAAGCTCAACGACTTCCTGGCCCAACTAGAGAATTACTTCGAATTCTACAAAGCATCATTCAAGGACGATGAGGAAAGGGTCCGCTTTGCAGGAACCTACCTCCGAGGTAACGCAGCACGGTGGTTCGAACCCTATCGAAAGGATTTCCGCTCGGCCATCCCACGTACGGAAACCAGTAGCCTGTTCGCCAACTACAATCGCTTCGCCGACGCAATCAGACAAGCCTTTGGTAGCAAGAACGAGGAGCAGGAGGCCGCCCTTCGAATTCAGGACCTCCGACAAACCCGATCAGTCTCGGAATATGTCACGGAATTCCGCATGCTCGCCTCCTACCTCAATTGGAACGACCAATCCTCAAATACATCTTCTACAAGGGCCTAAAGCACAATGTGAAGGCCGAATTCGCCCGCACCGGATTACCCAAGGACCTTAGCGAGACCATCGACACGGCCATCCGAGTCGACCAACAACTGTTCAATTTCAGACAAGAGACAGGCCAAACCCGATACTCGGCCAACACCGCGCAACCTCGAAACAACCTACCCCCGGGGGACCCCATGGACTTAGATGCCAACCAACGACGAAACCTCGGCTGGCGCCGGAGGAAGAACAGCGACGGCGTGAAAGGGTCTTTGCTTCCACTGTGGAAAGCACGGACATATCAGCAGAAACTGCCCAGACAAACGAACCAGCAACCAGCGAACCAACGACAAGAAAACCACCTCGGCTACTGAAGGACGACCGGAGACCCCCAACCATGACACCATCCACTGGTCCACTTGTAGCATCGAAGCCTGCCCCATTCACCAGGAAGCTAAGAACATCAGCGGGTACCACCCAAAAAACTAGAAACGCCTACTGAACTGGGGCTACAGCAGGCGAGGCCCCTGCCCCACAGGACCATAGCAGCATCGACCGGAAAACCACAGGACACCCACCAGAAAGCAAAGGAGACTCCGCAGAATACGGGAACCACTGGGTTGTCGTGACAAAAATCAATGGACGCCGAGCGCTCACCCTCATCGACTCCGCATCACAAGGGAACTACGTCTCAAACCGATTTGCAGAAAAAGCCAACCTAAAACCCAGAGAAAAGGACCAACCATATCAGCTGAGAACTGTTGATGGATCCCCCAGCTCCTTTGGAGATGGAAAGGTAATCATCGAAACCCCGAAACTGACCCTCGAATACAAAAACCACAGGGAACGTATCTGTCTAGACGTTACCAAGATCCCCAAGTATGATGTCATTCTCGGCATCCCTTGGCAGAAGAAATGGAAAATACAATACGATTGGGACAATGGAGGAATTACCCTCAAGTCCAGAGAACGAAACCAAGAACCAGAATGGAAACCACGCACCATAGCCGAACCGATTACCCACGTAAGCCTAATTTCGAAAGCTGCGCTGGAAAGGACCCGAAAGAAGGGGCAAGCAATTGGAATGATGTGGTATCGCCCCACCACTACAAACAAAGAAAGAACCCGACAGATTAGTGCCACCAGACGAGAAAAACCAGACTACCCGACACCCGTGGGAGGAGATGACCCCACCAGGATACACGAACAGTACCTTGATGGCGTTCCTAAGGAATACCACCGGTTCAAGGAAATTTTCAGAGAAAAGATCGAAGACGCACTACCGGAACACAGACCATGGGACCACGAGATCAACTTGAAACCAGGCACTGAACCCCGATTTGGACCCCTATATCCAATGTCGGAAAAGGAGTTACAAGCAATGAGGGAACACTTGGACTTACTACTGAAGAAGGGATACATCCGACCCTCTCAATCCTCAGCAGGATTCCCCGTCCTCTTCGTACCAAAGCCCGGAGGCAAGTTACGCCTCTGTGTGGATTACCGATCCCTGAACGACATTACCATCAAAGACCGCTACCCTCTACCCCGCATCGATGAACTAAGGGATCGCCTCTCCGGGGCACGATTCTTCACCAAGTTAGACCTGCGGGATGGGTACCACCTTATCCGAATCAAGGAAGGACATGAATGGAAAACCGCATTCAGAACTCGATACGGTTTGTACGAGTACTTGGTAATGCCTTTCGGACTTACCAACGCCCCTGCCACATTCCAAGCCCTTGTCAACCACGTCCTACGAGAATATCTGGACCGATTCTGCACAGCCTACCTCGACGACATCCTGATCTACTCAGAAACCCTTGAAGAACACAAGGAACATGTATCCAAAGTCCTCCAGAAACTACTCGAATACAACCTCTCCGTCAAACCAGAAAAATGTACCTTCCATGCCCAAAGGGTAGAATTCCTAGGCTTTATCATCGAACCAGGAAAAATAGTCATGGACCCAAAAAAGGTGGAAGACATCCTGAAGTGGCCAGAACCAAGGAACGTCAAAGAAGTACAAGTTTTTAGGGTTTGCCAACTTCTACCGACGATTCATCAAACGATACTCGCATGTAGCCGAACCCCTAATCCGACTCACCCGAAAAATACCCCTTTCACCTGGGAAGCACCCCAACAAGAGGCGTTTGATCAACTCAAGGGCCTTCGTAGAAGCGCCGGTACTCCTCATGTTCGATCCTGACAAGCCACTCTACCTCGAAACTGACGCATCCGACTATGCCATTGGCGCTACCTCAGCCAGCCAGACGACGAGGGAAGATTACACCCTATCGCGTATTACTCTCGCAAAATGTCACCCGCCGAGCTCAATTACGAGATACACGACAAAGAACTGCTTGCGATCGTCACAGCGTTCAAGGAATGGCGACACTACCTTGAGGAGCTAACTACGAAATCACGGTATACTCGGATCACAAGAACCTGGGATACTTCACAACCACCAAGGTGTTAAACAGAAGACAAGTACGATGGGCAGAACAACTCGCCCCCTTCTACTTCAAGATCCACTACCGCAAGGGAAGTGAAACGGCAAGGCCGACGCACTTAGCCGCAGAGCCGACCACGTGGAAGGAAAGCCAGAACTATCACCAGCAGTACTACGACAAAATGACGACGGCACGTTAGGCCCCAACCGCCCCGAATCATTGAAGAATCCGACGCACCCTGGGAAGAACGAATACTGGCACCCATCATAAGGCTAGGAGCCCCATCGACGACGACGAACCTCCACGAAACCCAACACCAGAGCAGGAGCCGGAGGACGAAGAGGAACCGCAGGACGAGGAACCCATACCAACACTTGAAGAAACCACGGAAGAGGCAGTAAACGAGGAAGAAGATGACACCGCCACTTGGGAACAAATCATCCAAGGAAAATATAACAATGATCCGCTATCCCAAGAACTGCTTCAACGAATAGGCACCCCGAACATGACGACCCGACCTAGTCCAAGACCATAGAGGCAACATACTATTCCGCGGAAAAATCTACGTACCCACACCTCTGCGCAAACGGCTGACAAAGGAATACCACGAGTCCGCAGTTCACGGACACCCAGGAATGACAAGAACCTTGGAACGGCTTGCAAGACACTTCTACTTTCCCGAATGAGGAAAGTAGTAGAGAAAGTCATCCAGGAATGTGACGAATGCGCAAAAACAAGGTGGCACGACATGCACCATACGGACAACTACAGCTCATCACAACACCAACCAAACCCTGGGAATCGGTCACAATGGATTTTATCACCGACCTGCCAAATTCAGTAGACCCTGTGACTAAAGCACGACACAACGCCATCCTGGTCATTGTCGACCGCCTGACAAAATGGGCATACTTCATCCCTTGTAACAAAAAATCGGAGCAGAAGGCTGCGCCTACCTCTTCCTCAGAGATATCTTCGCCCACCACGGGATGCCCAAGGAACTAATCACGGACCGAGACCCACGATTCAGAGCTAAGTTCTGGCAAACCTTGGTCCACAAGTTAGGAACTAAACACAAGATGTCAACAACGGCACACCCGCAAACCGATGGACAAACGGAACGAACCAACCAAACGCTAGAACAGTACCTAAGATTCTACCTGAATTACAGGCAAAACAACTGGGTCGAACTCCTACCATTAGCCCAATACGCGTACAACAGCACATCAACGGAAGCCACACAAACCACGCCCTTCTACGCCAACTACGGATTCGACCCTACTGCCTTCGGAGAACCCCAGATCTGCGAAGTACTCGCCCAAAAGCTATGCTCAGAGCAGACCAGCTACGTGAACTACACCAGGAACTGGCCCGAGACATCAAATTCACCGCATACCGAATGGCCATGTACCATGACAGACGGCGCCAGGCGTCGCCGCCCCTGAAGGAGGGGGATAAAGTCTGGCTCCTCAGAAAAAACATCAAAACAACACGATCGAACGACAAATTGGACCACAAGAAAATCGGACCCTACCAAATTGAGAAAAAACTTTCACCTGTTTCCTTTAAACTCAGATTGCCAGAACAAGTGGGTATACACCCAGTTTTCCACATCTCTTTACTTGAACCCGCACACAGCAACGCCGAACCTGACCCAGAACTTGAAATACACCCCGATGACGCCGACAAAGAATGGGACGTAGAGAAAATCTTGGATGGAGACTGGATCGACGGTCAATTTAAGTACCTCATCAAATGGGAAGGAGCGGATTCCGCCGGGAACCCGTGGGAACCCTCATGGGAACCAATCTCTTACCTTAACTGCGAGGAACTCATCCATGAATACCACCGACGAAACCCTGACCGCCCAAACCCAGAGCATCCTCCCACGACGCAAACCCCGGAGGAGGCGTCAAGGACACCTGAAACTGGTCCACCGGTGCTCTCGAGGAACCAGCCCGTCGGAACCCGCCACGTCACCACCGCCTGAACCAGATAACAAGGACCCTGAGCCGCCCGCGCCTCCTGCGCCTCCTCAGCCTCAATGGCCGCCAACTCCCGCTCAAACAACTCCTGACCGGGAATCCAGGAAGGAAAGTGTCCGCAACAGGCGGATCACCTTGACCGAGAAGTGGCGGTACGACGAACCAAACGTTGAGCCTCCTCTTGCAACCGCTGAATCTCGGCCTCATCCCTTTCGATCTCGCGCTGGGTCTGCTCAATCTGAGCCCGCACCCGGTCCCGTTGTTGATCCACACGACGAAACTCAATAGGGAAGCCATGTCAGAAGGAAAGGAACAAAGGTGGCCTCGCTTGGCACACTCGTAACACCTCTTGGAATCCGGCGACACAAGACAACGAAGACGAGGTCTCTCCACACAAAAGGAACAACGTCTGGGAGCGTCAGTACCGTTACGAAGGATACGGGCGAGAAGCGCGCGTCGACGAGCGGAACTGGACATGACGGCAGAGAAATAATCAAGGGAACTAAGGAGGAGCTCAACTACCTTTATACTCGACCTTCGGGCCGAAGGTTGCCTAGAGGGGGGATAGTGTTACGGCACAGTCGCCCAGAAAGGCGGATAACGAAACCCTACGACTACTCACCGCCCACGTGACCAACTCGGGGCCTAACTCGGCAGAATACCTACCGACACTGATGCACCAGACCACCGCACACTCGCTCAGCAAAGCTCGGACCACCGATCAGTACTGATCAGTGGGTTAACATTACAGATCACTACTGATCGTACCGATCACTCCATGTATATAGACCACACTCATTTATCGTAGTTAGGACCCTCGTGGTCAACTTGTCAATTGATTCCTACCCTACTATTGTACGAACCTCCCCTGCCTACCACTGTATTGGCCCCTAGAAAGCCCAAGCTGCCTGACGACGCGCCTCGACTCCCCCAGAAAGAGTCCCGGCGTAACAAAGGAAGCGCTATAAACTCCCAGCTATATAAAAGAATCCTAGAAAGATACCGTATTAAGATTAAAATATCTACTATATACCACCTAGAGATAGACGGCTAAAGCGAGAGTAGCGTTAAAACCTTTAAGTAGTACCTCCGTAAATTCGTTAACTACGCCTAAGACAACTAGGTTAACTTCTTACTAGACGCGGAGTTTATAGTAAATACCTATATTAGCGTATCTACCGGCGTCTCCCCCTTCTTCGTAGATAACGGCTTCTATCCGCGTACTAGTTTAGAATCTAAGAGTACGGGAAGCCCTTAGTCGGCGGAAGTTACTAGAGTAGACCGCCTCTTAGACCACTATAACGCTATAAGGGAGTTCCTCTAGGAATAACTCTACTAGGTCTAGGAAGAATAAGAACGCCACGCTAATAAGCTCCGATAACCTTACCTAGCCTTTAAACTTAGCGATAAGGTCTTTATAGACGCTAGGCACTTTAATCTAAATAGAGAAACGAAGTCCCTTAGACCTAAGAGTATAGGGCCCTACGAAATTATCCGGGTTATCGATAATAAAGCCTACAAAATCGCGCTTCTAGAATATATATAAAATAAGAATCTCTTTAATATCTTCTATCCTTAGAAGCTTTATCTCGCCCTAGATAACCCCTACCTAGGCTAAGTATAAGAACTAGGCCCCGTAGTCCTAATCTAGAACGACGATAAAGACACGCTATACGAAGAATAGAAAGTACTAGAGATAGTTAGCTACGGCGGATCGGCTAAAAACCGCACCTATAGAGCTACCTATACGCTAGGTTAGAACGACTAGAACGCCGCTCCGCCTCTCTAGCTCTAGACTAACTTTAAGAACGCCCCGGATAAGGTTAGAGAATACCACGCCTAGTATCCCGAGATAGGACCCCCGCTAGATTTTTTTCTCCCGGAGCTCGGAGAACCTCGCTTAAAGGAGGGGGGGGTAGTATTAGGCCCTTAAGGCTTAGATAGTAGATTAGGCCGCTAGGTAAGTACCTAGTAGCTCCGCAGGTTAGGTAGAAACCGGAATAATATTATTCCGTAGGCTTAGTTATAGTAGCGCCGAGGTAGCTAGGTATATCTACCTACCTACCTCTCTATTACCTTCTCTTCTTTTTCTCTTTATACTTAGATTTCTTCTTAATAGTAATACCATCCTTTTAGTTTAAGCTGCCTTATAGTAATAAGCCTTAGAGGCCTATAAATAACTTTACTCCTATAATCGTTACCTCTAATTCTAATATAAGCGAAGACGAGAGTTCTATATACGAAGCCTCTAGTACGCTTAACTCTTCGTTTTCTAGCGCTACGAACCCCTTAGCTACCTCTATAGAGTATAAGCGAGTTATAAAATATCTAGATTACGTTCTTAAGCCTAGGCGTATTTCTTTTAGATAGAGCGCGGGCTTCTTATAGCGTTAGAGAGCTCGTCGGTCTTAGATTTAGCGTTATAGATAAGCCCTATATAACTAAAGCTTATTAAAGAATAAGAATAAAGCTTAGCTCTATAAAATTTATATATAAAAGCTTCTTTCTTATCTTATATAAAGCTAACTTATATAGACGAGGTCCGCCGCGATCTATATAATTATCGCTTTACGTTAAAATCGACTACGAATACTATTTAATACTTAAAAGAGAAGTATAGTATTACTAAATAAGATAAGAGGATTTAGTAGACGCCTCTTCCGTAGGCCTTACGGCGCTTAACGACTCTCGTTACCTCTTTTAGTCTAGCTACTTAGAGGAGCGCTTTTATACGATAGATTATCCTCTATAACGTTATCTTTATATAAGTAACGGTATACTTCCTTTAGTAGCTCTTTCTACTCCTTAATTCGACTAAAATAATATAAGGAATACTACCTATATTATCGAATACGCTAAAAAAGTAGCTACTAAACCTCTTTTAGTAAAAAAAGAGCATTATAAAGAATATTCTTACTTCCGCGAGTATACTAATCTATATCTTATTTAACGGCTAGACGTCGCCTAGCTAGCTCTTTTACCTTATTACTATTAACGCTTATTTTCTAGACGCTAAAGGAGAGCTATTCTTAGTACCTTTAGGCCTTCTAAGGCTTATCGGACGTTATATAGGTAAGAACTAGGCAGAGCTAATTATAGAGGTCTTAAAAGTATACGGTATTAGTATAGTTATACGACTCGATTATATTATATATAATAACGCTACTAATAACGATACTACTCTACGCGTTCTTATAGATAAATTTCGCTTTAATATTACCGAGACTCGCCTCCGCTACGCCGGCTATATTATTAATCTCGTCGCTAAGACGCTTATTTAGGGTAAAAATATAGTAAAGGAGCTTAAATAGAGGCTAAAAGAAATAGGGCTTAACGTCTTAGAAGTCCTTTAAGAGTACGCCTTATAGAGGTAATTTAGGCCTCTTAGTAAGCTACGCCGTATATATATATAGATTAATTTAAATCTAGAGAGGCGTAAGTTATTTAAAAGAAAATAATAGACTTATCTAGCGCGCCTTACGAACGGCGAAGTCTTCTACTACTCGCTTATTAAGGACTACGAGATTTACTAGAACGTAGTACTCGCTATAATTAGACGCGTACGGTAGTTACGAGACGCCCTTAACCTTATAATTTATTAAACGCGTAAGTTATACGAGTTCGCCCTTATAGATAACGACTAGAAGTAACTTACGTACTTTAAGGAGCTTCTTACGCCTTTTAAGGAGGCTATACGCCTTATCGAGAGCGACGGTAAGACTAATACTTATAGAAGCCTCTAGGAGTTATTACTCGTACTAGACTACTTATACTTATATCTCGAGGTAATAGAAGCTCGTTTACGCGAAGATTAGATACTATACGACTAGTATATACGAAGAGTAGTTAATATTAGCTATATAAAGCTTAAGAAGTACTACGAAGAGTCTAATAAAACGCCCGGCTATATAATAGTAATTATACTCTATCTATAATATAAGTAGGAGTTACTAGAGGTAAAATAGACTAAGGACTAGGTCGAGAAGGTAAGGACTAGAAAATAAACGCCTTAACGTATTAGAATAAGAATACTAACGATAATTAGATAAGGAGTTAATATATAGAGTACTAGCTACTTTATAAGGCTTTAGTTACGCGAGTTAGATAAGAGTCGCGTATAAAAGAGGCTATTTAGTAAGAAGAGGAGTAGAAGCCTCTAAAGAAGCCTCTTATACTATTTTAGTAATACCTTCGCGTTTAGCCACCTTCGAAGAAACCTCGCCCCGTTAATAACGAGTATACGCGTTATTATACTACTCTATAAGAGCGGCGCGTAAAGGACCCTATTTAGTAGTAGCTAGCTTATACTAATATATACCTAATACTCTTATAGCTCGCGCTCCGCCTTTTTAGCGCTCTAGCGATATTAGTAGATTACGAACGACTCTTTAGCGGTATAGAAAGGATTATAATATATAATAGAATAAGCTTAGGAGTAGACGTTATAGAAGTAGAGGAATATATAAAGATATAGCTATAGCGAGGAATCCTTAGCGTTAGCGACGAGAACGTAGATAACGCCCTTATAGGCGACGGAGTATTATAATATACTTAATAACTATAATACTATAGAAATTACTCTTTTAGAACGTATATACGTTCTAGAATCCGTACTAGAGTATACTCTAGAGCGTATATAAGAGCCGTACTAATCTTATTAGAGTAAAAAGAGCCTTAATACTATACTAAGTATCGTAAAGTAGTTACGCTTATTAAGTACGTATTTAATAGTTACTCGTTTACTAAAATCTAATAATTTAGTCGAGTTAGGCATTCCTCCTCCTTATACTAATCAGTCTAGTTTTTAGGAAACAATCGCTATAACGGTTTAATGCGACCCCTGGGCATAAGGATGCTAAAGCCAGGCATGCCGATGGTGGGAAGCTGTAGTGTAGCTATTTCGACGGATGCCACGTGCCAGAAGGAACATCAGAGTATCTACCAGTTGAGTAGGGGGCTATCTCAGATCTGGAAGAAGAGAGGGGTGATGCTGAGAAGGTGGGACATTGTGCTTTCTCCGATGAGCAAGTTGAAGTTCCTATCGAGAGACCTTTGTATTCTTAGAACAGACAAAGATCTCACAAAATCAGATGCAGCATCATATAGCTGCCTATTGGAAAACATCAAAGGGACTATTTATTTCTTTCGTAATTCTAAGCTATATAAACTCTTTGGGATCTAGAGGTCTATAACAGCTAGCCGCTCTTACCTCCATTACGAATTCCTTGACGTAGCTTTCTCCGTGTGTCCGTCTCGTTCTCCCTGTCACCATCTGCTACTCGTTACATCTATAATACCTCCTTTCATGTTTGTAGTACTCACCATCCTTTGTTGAGGGCCATTCCGCATTAGCCAACCAACTCCAGCAGGAAGAGTTTGAGACGGCCGATCCGGGCTGGGCATGCACCCCAATGCGTTCTGGGTAGTCGTATTGCCTGACGGGGGGGTTTTTTTTGTCATGCATATTTTCCGTCATATCGGGCCTGAAGCTTCATATCCGCTAAGTTTTGAAGCCTCCTATTTCTTGCTTTACACCCTGCCATCAGACTTACCGTTTCCCTCGCAATTTGTCCAAATACCAAAATAGTGGCCACTGGATACGTAGAAGCAGTAGAGACAAAAAAAGCAAAAACACTGCCCGCCCAGTGAACACCGAGGTTCTTATAAATTTGTGTTGTGAAAAGAGGGCAGAGGGCGCCAACTATATATCTGAGAGTTCCACTAGTAGCGAGGGCTACTTTCAATTAACCTGCGGTCTAATACCAGGTATAATCGCGACTCGGTGGGACGGGGACTTCAAACCAGATGCAGCTACCTCGGCCTTGTACAATTCGACAAGATGAACGATCGTCGATATTTTCATCTTCTGTGTGAGCTCTCACGCGGTTGTCTGCATCGTTGGATATGAGTATTTACAAACAAGAAGAAGGCACCGAAGCTGAAAGGAATCCCGCTCGCCACCAAAGCGGCCCATCTCCCGCCATGATTGTGCGCTTCCCAAGCGTCCTTGCATTCGTCAGGTTTCCAAATGACCCACCAGAATAATCACACTGGTAATAAAGGACAATTCCGACCATGGCCGAGTACAACCGATGTTTCGCAGCAGGCTTTGTCCCCTACGCCTTGGCAGCTACAGCCGCTCGAGCATTCAAGGTCTTGTCAAAAACAGCGAATACGACAGTCGCGAGAGCATACCCTATCATGGCTCAGATAAAGCTCAGGCCGACTACGCGAGATTTAAAGCCGTAAGAGCGCGGGAGCACGTATGAGGTGTTGGAGAAGTAGCTAAAGACCATGGCATAAGCGAACGCAGTGTACATTGTACAAGGTCAGAGATGCGACGATAAGTTCCGTGAATAGCATACGCGTCGAACGCCCAATAGCCTTGCTCTCAAGAGGAATGACAACTCGAAGGCTCTGTTTACGTCGCGGACCGCCGATCCTTTCGGCAGCGCCAGATGATGGTGGAGAGACGAGCTTGACGGCCGACGTCTCGCTCATTAGCACGATTCCCATCATCTCCAGAGCACCGATCAGTAGTATCAGCCACTGTGTCCAGCGCCAATTGCTGTCCCGATCGTAAGCGTGTACGCGCTTGCGAGAGGTGCCAGCGTTGGACCCAGGAACAGAGCCGAGATAAACAACATCATCGCTGGTCCCTGCGCTGGCTCGCCGTTCCAGATGTCTCCGGCCGTACCCGCACCGATAGCCACGCCTGCAAATCCAATAACAGCTGCTAGGAAGTGGCAGGCCACGAATTGCTCAAGTACATAAATAACGGTAACTATAGCATTTCCATATATGCATTTACTCTCACGAATGTATCCTTTTTAGTTGAAGTGTTGATCGGGTTGCATGCAAAGTCAACGAGCTCCAAGAAAATGCTCTAGGAGAGGGGGCAGCAGAGCGCCAGCGACAAATTAGATTCTTGCCACTTCTATGGACAGAACTTTTAACATCGCCAAATGACTTATCTACAACAACAGTTTCTGACAGTCGTGCGCTACGGACGTTACGAATCGCTGTTCGACTATTCATGAATAAGGATATTTTCGGAGCAAATACCGCTCCGGTCAGTGCCGATGGCAAAATTAACGTCATCGGAAATCCTGAACTCGAGTGGGAAAAATACTATCCGTACCGGAATTACGCTTTTTCCTTTCCATTTTATACTTTTTCATCGGTGGGATGCCTCGGTGATCAGTAATTGACACAGCCGAAGCTCACTCAAAAAGTCTGCTTTTTCCGAGATGCGGTATTCTGCTCACCTCCATCTCAAGCTCTTGGTCAGTCTAAACGTCCCTCAAGATTTCGTAAACAGCCACTCATCAAAACATAGAATTGGCGCAAAAGGATGCGGAAGCCTTTGCACAAATTCCATGGTGTGTAAAACTTCTTTTTGACAGTAGTTTTGTCCTTTGTCCGACCTACTGGCGCCTACCTACTGCCAGCGGGAATACCCTAGGCGCTATAACACTCTACACATCGCGAATAATCAGAGCATGTCTTATACAGTATCGACAATCGTCCGATAATAGCTTCCTATTTACTCGCGAACTACGGTTATTCCTCGATCTTAGAGACGGGCTATTCGGCTACCCGAAGACTTACTATAGCGGTATTATCGCGATACTCTTTAATAATATATTCGGTAGCTTCCTCGATATTAATATAGAGCTTATAAAACGCGTTAGCTATAAGACGAACTTAACGGGCGCTTTAGCAGCGAGTCTTAAGACCTAATACGTTTAACTAATATCTATACTAGCTATTATACTAGCGCGAGCGAAATTAGAGAGTATTAATAGTATAAAGATTACTCTAGTCGGTATATTAGAGAATAGAAACGGTAAGATTTATATACGGGGAGATGTAGTTTTTACTAAAGTTAAAGATAAGAGATTTTAAAATATAGTAGATAGCAAACTGTAAATCGAATGAGATGCCCGTCGTTTTAGTCTGAGACTTCTACGGCGGCTCAATTGCTTTTCACTACTTCTATTTTCTGGGACATACCTACACCGCATTCAGCTCTCCGCTGCTGTTCGAAGCTGGCTTTGCGCTCTGCTCACTATGATTTATCCCTAAATGCGGACCAGTCCGCAGTGAGGTTCGGGAGAATATCTGAAGTGAAAATGTTGCCTTTACAAAGAAATATTCTTATGGTTTTAGCTATCTTTTGTGCGAGTTCATGACGGTGTTATGGCGCAGCCTTCGCAAGGGTCGGAAAAGACGAAGAAAGAGAGACAAGCGGGGCGCAGACGGGCACCACAAACGATCCGCAAAGAAATCACGTAAATCACATAAAGATCCACCTTAGATCTATAACCCTAGATCTATAGATGAGATATCTAATACCTATAAATTTGGATTATATATTATTTCCTACTATATAGAAACTACGCTCTTTAGATAGCTTTGACCCTCGTAGTTAACTTCTTATAGTAATTTAGACACTTACTAGTAACTAGGCCTTCGTACGTAGTACTTAGTTATTACTTACTCTTTCTCTCTTCTTATACCTACTTAAGGAAAACCCCGTGACTAGTCTTCTCCTTCTTTGGTGTTTGATCCTTAGAGGTAGAGGCCGTCCGTTACAGACAGCTCGTGCTGACGGATCAACCATTCTCGATGTAAATCAATGGAGGGATTCTTGACATATACTTCAACACCAAGAGAGCGGAAGCCCTTATTGGTTTCCTTGGGTGGAGTATGAGAAGTGGATGAGAACAAGTGGATGTGTAACGTAATTAAGCATTGCGCATGAAGGCCGTATTACAACAAGTACAGTAAATTTTTGTGAAATTCACTACAACGGTCAAACCTATCTAAGCAGTGTG
>JAVSCG010000032.1:0-80000 GCA_037367355.1 Neoscytalidium dimidiatum | reverse complement strand
CCACGTAAGCCTAATTTGAAAGCTGCGCTGGAAAGGACCCGAAAGAAGGGGCAAGCAATTGGAATGATGTGGTATCGCCCCACCACTACAAACAAAGAAAGAACCCGACAGATTAGTGCCACCAGACGAGAAAAACCAGACTACCCGACACCCGTGGGAGGAGATGACCCCACCAGGATACACGAACAGTACCTTGATGGCGTTCCTAAGGAATACCACCGGTTCAAGGAAATTTTCAGAGAAAAGATCGAAGACGCACTACCGGAACACAGACCATGGGACCACGAGATCAACTTGAAACCAGGCACTGAACCCCGATTTGGACCCCTATATCCAATGTCGGAAAAGGAGTTACAAGCAATGAGGGAACACTTGACTTACTACTGAAGAAGGGATACATCCGACCCTCTCAATCCTCAGCAGGATTCCCGTCCTCTTCGTACCAAAGCCCGGAGGCAAGTTACGCCTCTGTGTGGATTACCGATCCCTGAACGACATTACCATCAAAGACCGCTACCTCTACCCCGCATCGATGAACTAAGGGATCGCCTCTCCGGGGCACGATTCTTCACCAAGTTAGACCTGCGGGATGGGTACCACCTTATCCGAATCAAGGAAGGACATGAATGGAAAACCGCATTCAGAACTCGATACGGTTTGTACGAGTACTTGGTAATGCCTTTCGGACTTACCAACGCCCCTGCCACATTCCAAGCCCTTGTCAACCACGTCCTACGAGAATATCTGGACCGATTCTGCACAGCCTACCTCGACGACATCCTGATCTACTCAGAAACCCTTGAAGAACACAAGGAACATGTATCCAAAGTCCTCCAGAAACTACTCGAATACAACCTCTCCGTCAAACCAGAAAAATGTACCTTCCATGCCCAAAGGGTAGAATTCCTAGGCTTTATCATCGAACCAGGAAAAATAGTCATGGACCCAAAAAAGGTGGAAGACATCCTGAAGTGGCCAGAACCAAGGAACGTCAAAGAAGTACAAGCCTTTTTAGGGTTTGCCAACTTCTACCGACGATTCATCAAACGATACTCGCATGTAGCCGAACCCCTAATCCGACTCACCCGAAAAAATACCCCTTTCACCTGGGAAGCACCCCAACAAGAGGCGTTTGATCAACTCAAAAGGGCCTTCGTAGAAGCGCCGGTACTCCTCATGTTCGATCCTGACAAGCCACTCTACCTCGAAACTGACGCATCCGACTATGCCATTGGCGCTACCCTCAGCCAGCCAGACGACGAGGGAAGATTACACCCTATCGCGTATTACTCTCGCAAAATGTCACCCGCCGAGCTCAATTACGAGATACACGACAAAGAACTGCTTGCGATCGTCACAGCGTTCAAGGAATGGCGACACTACCTTGAGGGAGCTAACTACGAAATCACGGTATACTCGGATCACAAGAACCTGGGATACTTCACAACCACCAAGGTGTTAAACAGAAGACAAGTACGATGGGCAGAACAACTCGCCCCCTTCTACTTCAAGATCCACTACCGCAAGGGAAGTGAAAACGGCAAGGCCGACGCACTTAGCCGCAGAGCCGACCACGTGGAAGGAAAGCCAGAACTATCACCAGCAGTACTACGACAAAATGACGACGGCACGTTAGGCCCCAACCGCCCCGAATCATTGAAGAATCCGACGCACCCTGGGAAGAACGAATACTGGCACCCATCATAAGGCTAGGGAGCCCCATCGACGACGACGAACCTCCACGAAACCCAACACCAGAGCAGGAGCCGGAGGACGAAGAGGAACCGCAGGACGAGGAACCCATACCAACACTTGAAGAAACCACGGAAGAGGCAGTAAACGAGGAAGAAGATGACACCGCCACTTGGGAACAAATCATCCAAGGAAAATATAACAATGATCCGCTATCCCAAGAACTGCTTCAACGAATAGGCACCCCCGAACATGACGACCCCGACCTAGTCCAAGACCATAGAGGCAACATACTATTCCGCGGAAAAATCTACGTACCCACACCTCTGCGCAAACGGCTGACAAAGGAATACCACGAGTCCGCAGTTCACGGACACCCAGGAATGACAAGAACCTTGGAACGGCTTGCAAGACACTTCTACTTTCCCGAATGAGGAAAGTAGAGAAAGTCATCCAGGAATGTGACGAATGCGCAAAAACAAGGTGGCACGACATGCACCATACGGACAACTACAGCTCATCACAACACCAACCAAACCCTGGGAATCGGTCACAATGGATTTTATCACCGACCTGCCAAATTCAGTAGACCCTGTGACTAAAGCACGACACAACGCCATCCTGGTCATTGTCGACCGCCTGACAAAATGGGCATACTTCATCCCTTGTAACAAAAAATCGGAGCAGAAGGCTGCGCCTACCTCTTCCTCAGATATGTCTTCGCCCACCACGGGATGCCCAAGGAACTAATCACGGACCGAGACCCACGATTCAGAGCTAAGTTCTGGCAAACCTTGGTCCACAAGTTAGGAACTAAACACAAGATGTCAACAACGGCACACCCGCAAACCGATGGACAAACGGAACGAACCAACCAAACGCTAGAACAGTACCTAAGATTCTACCTGAATTACAGGCAAAACAACTGGGTCGAACTCCTACCATTAGCCCAATACGCGTACAACAGCACATCAACGGAAGCCACACAAACCACGCCCTTCTACGCCAACTACGGATTCGACCCTACTGCCTTCGGAGAACCCCAGATCTGCGAAGTACTCGCCCAAAAAGCTATGCTCAGAGCAGACCAGCTACGTGAACTACACCAGGAACTGGCCTGAGACATCAAATTCACCGCATACCGAATGGCCATGTACCATGACAGACGGCGCCAGGCGTCGCCGCCCTGAAGGAGGGGATAAAGTCTGGCTCCTCAGAAAAACATCAAAACAACACGATCGAACGACAAATTGGACCACAAGAAAATCGGACCCTACCAAATTGAGAAAAACTTTCACCTGTTTCCTTTAAACTCAGATTGCCAGAACAAGTGGGTATACACCCAGTTTTCCACATCTCTTTACTTGAACCCGCACACAGCAACGCCGAACCTGACCCAGAACTTGAAATACACCCCGATGACGCAGACAAAGAATGGAACGTAGAGAAAATCCTGGATGGAGACTGGATCGACGGTCAATTCAAGTACCTCATCAAATGGGAAGGAGTGGATCCCGCCGGGAACCCGTGGGAACCCTCATGGGAACCAATCTCTTACCTTAACTGCGAGGAACTCATCCATGAATACCACCGACGAAACCCTGACCGCCCAAACCCAGAGCATCCTCCCACGACGCAAACCCGGAGGAGGCGTCAGGACACCTGAAACTGGTCCACCGGTGCCTCTCGAGGAACCAGCCCGTCGGAACCCGCCACGTCACCACCGCCTGAACCAGATAACAAGGACCCCTGAGCCGCCCGCGCCTCCTGCGCCTCCTCAGCCTCAATGGCCGCCAACTCCCGCTCAAACAACTCCTGACTCCGGGAATCCAGGAAGGAAAGTGTCCGCAACAGGCGGATCACCTTGACCGAGAAGTGGCGGTACGACGAACCAAACGTTGAGCCTCCTCTTGCAACCGCTGAATCTCGGCCTCATCCCTTTCGATCTCGCGCTGGGTCTGCTCAATCTGAGCCCGCACCCGGTCCCGTTGTTGATCCACACGACGAAACTCAATAGGGGAAGCCATGTCAGAAGGAAAGGAACAAAGGTGGCCTCGCTTGGCACACTCGTAACACCTCTTGGAATCCGGCGACACAAGACAACGAAGACGAGGTCTCCACACAAAAGGAACAACGTCTGGGAGCGTCAGTACCGTTACGAAGGATACGGGCGAGAAGCGCGCGTCGACGAGCGGAACTGGACATGACGGCAGAGAAATAATCTCAAGGGAACTAAGGAGGAGCTCAACTACCTTTATACTCGACCTTCGGGCCGAAGGTTGCCTAGAGGGGGGATAGTGTTACGGCACAGTCGCCCAGAAAGGCGGATAACGAAACCCTACGACTACTCACCGCCCACGTGACCAACTCGGGGCCTAACTCGGCAGAATACCTACCGACACTGATGCACCAGACCACCGCACACTCGCTCAGCAAAGCTCGGACCACCGATCAGTACTGATCAGTGGGTTAACATTACAGATCACTACTGATCGTACCGATCACTCCATGTATATAGACCACACTCATTTATCGTAGTTAGGACCCTCGTGGTCAACTTGTCAATTGATTCCTACCCTACTATTGTACGAACCTCCCCTGCCTACCACTGTATTGGCCCCTAGAAAGCCCAAGCTGCCTGACGACGCGCCTCGACTCCCCCAGAAAGAGTCCCGGCGTAACAACCCCTAAAGAGAATCGCTATTAAAAACAGCCGATAAGATAGTATCCTAGCTTGAAGAAGAAGCCTAGGGAAGGTAATAATAACGGGATCTTACGTCTCTACGCGATATAGCCTATACCCTCTATCGTTACGATATAGCTATACGAAGCTACGGTACCCTATAATAGATACCCGATAAAAAATACGATAAATCTACCTTCTAGTACTAAGTATATAATAAATAGATCTACTAGAGGCGTAAGATTAAGTAGAAACAATAGACTTAGTAGAAGAATATTCTAGTCCTAGTCGAAGAATAGGACGAGTATATACGCTATAAGATATTAAAAAACTAGATAGCTCCCCTAGCTAGGAACCCTAGAAGGGGCTAATACGAAGGTTTCTTAACTAGGTTATATACTTAATATTAAACGGAATATCTCGTAAATAGAAAGAACTTAAAACGCTACTAGAAGTACTAGTTATAATTAAAGAAACTACTATATTAGTAATAATAGATAGTAGAGCGTAAGAGAATTTCGTAGATTCTAAATTTCTTAGGAAGAATAACTTACTATTCTAATCTAAGAAACGCCCCTATAAACTTAGTACGTTCGATAGATTATTAATAGAATACGGTAAGGGCTAGATAAGGATCGAGACCGGTCGGGTACGAATAACCCTCGGAGACTATAAAGAACGAATTAACCTAGACGTAATAATAAGCCCGAACTACGATATTATCCTTAGAATACCTTAGTTAAAAACCTACGACCTATATATTAGCTAGAGTACGGGAACTATAACGTTTCTAGAAGACAACTATAAGCGATACCTCGCGAACTTCGAAATAAGAGAGCTAGAACTAGAGAGCTAGAGCCGAGAGCTAGAGCTAGAAAGCTAGAGTCTAGAGCTAGAGCTAGAGAGCTAAAGCTAGAAGCTAGAGCTAGAGAGCTAGAGCTAAAAAGACTACGAGCTAGAGCTATCTAAAGAGTATCTAGTAGAGGCTAAGAGAATATCCCTTAATACCCTACTACGTATAAAAAAACGAGGAGAATAAGCTTATACCGTCTATATTAAGCCTAGCTTAAAATAAGAACGCCGAATTATAGTATAGATTAGAAAATAAACTCCGGAAGTCGATACTCCCCGGCTACTCGAAGAAGACTATCCGAAGAGAATCTACGAGAGGTATAGCCCGCTAGATAGAATCCTTAACTAGATATACGTAACGGAAAATACTATAGGACTAGAGAAAGTACCCCTAGAATTCTAGAAATACGCCGAACTATTTTAAGAAAGAGGTAAAGGATTATTATCTAAGTATAAGCTATAGGACTATAAGATACCCCTATTACTAGAAACGTAGTCTACGTTTAAGTCTATTTATTCCCTTACGGAAAATAAGGCCGAAGTACTAAGGGAGTATCTTAAAACGAACCTAGAAAGAGGATATATCCGACTCTCTACGTCGCCGGCTAGATATTCTATCTTATTTATATCTAAGAAGAATAGTAAGCTCCGCCTCTATATCGACTATAGATAATTAAACGATATTATAGTAAAAAACTAATATCCGTTACTACGTATCGATAAGCTATAGAATAGATTAAGAAAAGCTAAATACTTTACTAAGCTAGACCTTAGAGAAGGTTATTATCTCGTCTAGATAAAAGAAGGTAAAGAATAGAAAACGGCTTTCTAAATAAGATTCGGATATTACGAGTATACGGTAATACCGTTCGGCCTTACTAATATACCGGCTACGTTCTAGAGTCTAGTTAACGATATCCTACGATCGTATTTAGACGTATTTATACTAGCCTACCTAGACGATATCCTAATATACTCAGAAACGCTTAAAGAATATATCGAGTATATATATAAGGTCCTATAGGTACTAGAGGAACGGAACCTCTAGATAGCCCCCGATAAGAGCGAATAGTATATATAGAAGACCGAGTACCTCGGGTTTATTATTACCCCGGGATATATTAGTATAGATAAAAAGAAACTAGACGCGATAAGAGACTAGCCTACGCTAAAAACTATTAAAGAAGTATAATCCTTCCTTAGCTTTACTAACTTTTACCGGAAATTTATTCTAAACTATACGAAGGTATTAGCTCCGCTTATAGACCTAACTAAGAAAGAATACGAATTCGTATAGAAAGAAAGATAGTAGAACGCTTTTAACTTACTAAAACGAATATTTATAGAAGTACTAGTCTTAAGACTATTTTATCCCGACCTATCTATAACGGTAGAAACCGATATATTAGACTACGCTATTAGAGTAGTCTTAAGCTAGCTAGACGAGTAAGATAGATTATATTCTATCGCGTATTACTCCCGAAAAATAATAAGACTAGAAAAGAACTACGACGTCTATAATAAGGAACTTCTAGCTATCGTTACGGCCTTTAAAGAATAGAGACATTACCTTAAAGAAGCTAAATACTAGGTTATAGTCTACTACGACTATAAGAACCTTTTATACTTTACTACTACGAAAGAACTAAACTAAAGATAGGTTAGATAGACTAAAGAACTAGCGTCTTACGATATAAAGATTATCTACTAGAAGGAATTAGAGAACGCCCGCGTAGACGCGCTAAGTAGAAGAGCCGACTATATAGAGGGGAAACTAAAACTATAACCGGTAATACTAGTAGAGTAGGAAGATAGGTCTTTTATATCTAATAAACGCTAGATCTCCGCTATATATAGTAGAAAGAAGAAACCTAAAAAGTCGCTTACTCCGGTTAGGCTAGTAGCCTTAGCGATACGCCTAGAAAGTAACGAATAGGAATAGAGAATCCGAGAAGCCTACGCGGAGGACGCTACGGTATAAGAAATTAGAAACCTAGAAAATAACCCCCGAGTAACTAAAGACGTAGAAGGAATAATCCTATTTTTAGGATTAATCTACGTCCCGGTAAAACTACGGAAGAAACTTATAAAAGATATATACGAGGCCCTAGTATATAGTTATTAAGGAACCGATAAGACGATCGAGAGAATTACGAGAAATTATTACTTTCTAGGGCTTAGAAGGATAGTCTAGCGGATAGTTACGTAATATAACCTTTATATTTAGAGTAAGATAGTAAGATATATACCTTATAAACTACTCTAGCCGCTACTAGTATCTAAGCGCCCTTAGTAATCTATCTCGCTAGACTTTATTACGGACCTACCTAAATTAGAAGAACTACTTACTAGAGTTAAGTATAACTTAGTACTAGTTATTATAGATAGAATAACGAAATACGCGTATTATCTACCCTATCTAAAGAAGGTAAACGCGGAAGATCTCGTATATACGTTTCTAAGAACTATCCTCGGTAATTACGGATTACTAGAAGAACTCGTATCGAATAGAGATAAACTATTTATATTACGATTCTAGTAGACTCTTATAAAGTAACTTAGAGTAAAGTATAAGCTTTTAACTATAGTATACCCGTAGATAGACGGATAAATAAAACGGACTAACTAGACGCTAGAATAATATCTACGCTATTATCTTAACTACGTATAGAATAACTAGGTAGAATTACTACTACTAGCCTAGTTCGCGTATAATAGCTCTAAAGCGTCGGTAATATAAGAATCGCCGTTCTACGCTAATTATAGCTACAAACTATCGGCCTATAAGGAGTCGATACTAAGTAAATCGTTAGCCTAAAAAGAAATTCTTAAAGCCGACTAGCTAAAGATACTCTATAAATAGTTATATCTAGACCTAGAATTCGTAGCTCTACGAATAGATAAATACTACGATAAGCGGTACTAGAAGGTACCGTAGCTAAAGAAGAAGGATAAAGTCTATCTTTTTAGAAAAAATATTAGAATAAGACGACTAAATAATAAGCTAGACTTTAAGAAAATAAGACTATTTAAAATCGAAGAAAAAATTAGAAAGATTAATTTCCGCCTTAAACTACTAAAAACGATATAAATATATTTCGTTTTTTACGTATTCCTTCTAGAACTAGTACTAAAGAACGCTAAAACTATAACCTATATAGAAGAAATACTTCTAGAAAATCTAGACGCCGACGAAAACCGAGATTAGAAAGTAGAAAAGGTTCTTAATAGTAGCTATATTAACGGTTAATTCTAATATCTTCTTAAGTAGAAAGGAGAATAAAACGATATCTAGAAACTACTAGAAAATTACGATAGATATAGATAACTTATTAATAAGTTCTATCGCCGAAACCCGAATCGACTAATACCGCTAACTTATTAAATATAAAGGACCTAAAATTAAAATTAGGAAACGAAGACTACCGCGCCTAATTAACTAGCTCGGAACTCCTAGACGGCGTAGTAGCGGAACTAATACTAGGCGACTCGACGAAATAGAATAAACTCGTAATAGCGTTAGCTAAGACGTCGCTACGTATACGCTTTACTAATCGCTCTTCCTCGGCGTTTTTAAGGTTAATAGGATTTCTAGCCCCGCGAGCCGCCTCTAAACAATCTAACTCCTTAAGATCCTTAATAGACTACGCCTTCTTATTTAGTATTAAACTACTACGACGTTATAGTAGAACCTTCTATTTCTAAGAACGCTCTAGACGGGAAGAAACGGCGCGTAACTCGGACGTTAGCTTAGAAATAGTATTTAAGGCCTCTACCTTATTCGCGATAACTTTCGTAATAGTACGTTCTAGACGAACGACTAGAAGGGGAAAGTTAAAATAAGTTAAGTAGAATTAAGAAAAACTTATAATTACCCTTTTCTACTCTACTAGCGTCGTAATAGATATTATTACGACGAGTATACTCGCCGTAGCGCGAGTATTCTAGGGTAATATAATATACTACCGCCTTACTCTTCTCCTCTAATAAAAGATAACGAGCGTAAGAAATTAGTATATCTAGGCCTAGGAGATTATATAAAGAATTAATCTTCGCGCTAAGATACTTACGCTTAGCTTATTATACGTCGCGCTTACGCTTAGAAGGTATTATAGGAAATACTTATAACGAAAAAAAACGAAGAAACTAAGAAAGCCTAGGAAGATATAGATAAATATAAGAACTTCGAATATAGGACTTCCTACTACTTATATACGAGAAGCTATCGGCTTCTATACGAAGTCCTAGCGCAGCCTATATAGGTTACGTAACCTCGCTTACCGCTCGCCTATATATAAGTCCCGCCTAACGGGTTCCTCGAATCCCCTAAAGATTTATCTATTACCTAATAGAGACTCTCTTATACTATCCTTAAACTCCCTATTTATATCTAGTCCTTATATTTAAATCCTTCTCCTTAAATAGCCGGTTTAAGATAGTCGATACGCTCCCTTCTCGCACTGGTAAGCGTACACTTAATACCTTACGATACGGCGAGAATTCTACGAATAGTACCCCCTCTAGTACTCTTACTTCTAGAGTAGATCTAATAACTAAAAGTAACGTAGAGAGGGCTACTAACGAACCTCTAAGTCGTAAAGAATATATCGAGTAACTATAAGCTAAACTAGATAGGCTCCTTAATACGAACCTAGGCGTTACTATAGAAGAAATTTAATAGTCGAACTAAATAATCGACGCTTTATAGAATCGTATTATATTTATACGCCGTAATCTACCCGAATCTAATACGTAGGCGACTCGTACTTCTAGCGTATCCGAAGCGATACGTACCTTCGATAAGATATACGAGCGCCTATAGAAACACTAAACACCTATCTTAGAGACGGTAATATAGTTCGCCTTCGAGGCTTAGAACTATAAGATCTAAAATATCTTCGCCCTTATATATATAAGTAATTATAACTATATAGAGCGAACCCGCTAGGCCCTCCGTAGCCTTAAAAAGTATACTAACCTTACTAACCCCGTATACTAGCGGTTAGAGGATAGTAAAAAGAGCGACCTTCTATATAATAAGTTTATTCGTATTATTTAGAATATTATTAAAGACCCCGCTATACGTAGATTCGATAATACCCTAAACTTCTAGAGAGCGACGATACGCCCTAGTACTAAGTACTAGGCGCTTTATACGTAACTCGAAAGTCTAATAAAGTAGCTTTCATACGAGATCTTTAACGAAGTACTTTTAATAGACTTCTACTACTCGCGTCTTTCGGACGCCTACCGTAAGGAGCTCCTTCGAAGTAACTACTTATATAACGTAACGACGCTTAAGGACTTCTATAAAGTTATCTCGCGTCTTAAGTCTATTATAGACCTCTAGACTCTCGTAAGAGACGCTAATAGTCCGCCTAAGAAGAACTACTTAACTCGTAAGCGCGCTTATAGTAACGTAGCTTCGAGCGAGTCTAACTAGAATAGTAGGTTCGCTTCCTAGAGCCGCGGTAAGTACTAGTCGAGAGGTTCTATCTAAAGCGCTAGCTCTACGAAGCCTAAGCGCGCCCCTACCGTAGACTTCTCGTATAAGGGACGCACCTATTTCTATAGAAGAGGAGACTCCTACGAGAAGAATAACTAGCGAGTTAACGCTACTAGAAAGAACGGCGATACGGGAAAAGAAAGACCCTAGTAGCCGCCCTAGACTAGCTACCGCTAGAACCGTATAATAACGGCTCCGACTTAAAAATCGTTACTAATATTCTCGTATACTTACCTAACGAGGTATATACTCTAAAAGCCTTACTAGATACGGGTTCTATAATAAACCTAATAGTCTAATATACTATTTAAAGAGTATAAGTACCTCTCTCGAACCTAACTCTTAAGCTCGACGTAAGCGCGGTAAATAATATCCCGGTTACTATATATAACTACTACCAACTTTCGGTAACGGTTACCGATAGTACTAGTAAGTAGCGTACGACTAAAGCGCTATTCTTCTAGAGCGCTAATATTACCGGCTTTAATACTATTCTAGATATAAACTAGTTTAGAAACGTAAAGCCGTTATTTAACTTCTTAACTAGTATCTTTACTTAGTCTAATAATCCTTTCCGGTATATCTATCTATAGACGCCCGAAGACTTCCTCGCCAACTTTAAGAAAGGCGAGAAAGTATATTACCTCTATTAAAAACTAATACTTACCCCGGAGGACGTTCTAGAAATATAGGGCGGGGATAACCGAAATCTAAAGTACCTTCTAGTGCCTTAAGCGACGCTTACGGGGTACGCGACCGCGCGCCGCGCGGCCCTCGTATACGATACGTACTCTAGTCTTAGCCCTATTAGAGTATCCCTTATAGTAGCCGCGGTAAGTGCCCCTACTAAGTAGTTACCTCCGTATTACGCGGATCTTTTAGACGTCTTTTTAGACGAGTTAGCTAGCGTACTCGCCCCTAATACTAAGTATAACTACGCTATTAAATTACTAGATAGAACTTCTCCTCCGTAAATATCTATCTATAATCTATCGCCCCGCGAGCTTTAGATTCTTTAAGAGTACCTAGATAAGGCTCTTAAAAAGAGCTAAATTAGGCCTAGTAAGTCTTCTACTAGCGCGCCTATTCTCTTCGTCCCTAAGCCTAACGGGACTATACGGCTATATATTAATTATAGGGGCCTTAATAAGGTTACGATTAAAAATTACTATTTCTTACCCCTTATTAGTAAACTATTAGACTATATATCTTATACGAAAGTCTTTACTAAACTCGATCTACGTAACGCCTATTATAGGATCCGTATCTATAAGAGCGACGAGTAGAAAACCGTATTTAAGACGCGCTATAGCCTCTTTAAATATCTCGTTATACTCTTTAGCCTAGCTAACGCGCCCGCTATCTTTTAAAGCTATATTTATTAAGCGCTAGGCAGCCTCGTAGATACTATCTACGTCGTCTATCTAGACGACATCCTTATCTACTTAAAGAACGAAGAGGAATACGTATAATATATACGCGTAGTACTATAACGCCTTCGCGATTAGAACTTATACGCTAAGTTATCTAAATATACCTTCTATACTACTAGGGCTAAGTTCCTAGAATTTATCGTAACCCCCTAGAGTATTACTATAGACTAGGAACGCGTTAGAGCTATTTAAGAATAGCCGGAGCCTACCTCGTATCGAGGCGTTTAAGTGTTTTTAGGCTTTACTAACTTCTATAGACGCTTTATATAGAACTACTCGTCTATTACGAAGCCCCTTAATAACCTTCTACGAAAGGCTTAGCGGCCGCCGGACGTAAACGCGAAGAAGCGCTCTACGCGGAAGGGCCCTACTAAGTAGTACCTCCCCTTCTAGTAGACTAACGCCGCGGTATATACTTTTTATACGCTTAAAGCCGCCTTTACGTAGGGGCTAGTACTTCGTTATTTTAACCTCGAGCTTCCGCTAATAATAATTACGAATACGTTAGACTTCGCTATTAAAGGTATCCTACTTTAGCCCTATATATAGGAGGGTAACTAAAAGTACTAGTTGCCTATTACCTACTATAGCCGGAAGCTTACTAAGGTAGAGGTAAGATATAATATCTACGATAAGGAACTTCTTATAATCGTAGCCGGCTTTTAACTATAGCGATATTACCTCGTATACGCTCCCTACGCTATACGCGTACTCTACGATTATAATAATCTTAAGTACTTTATAACTACTAAAAGCCTTACGAGCTAATAGGCACGCTATACTAAAAAGCTAGCGCGGTTCGACTTCGAGATTAAATATAAGCCGGGGGCTTTAAACCTAGTAGACTTTCTTAGCCGGCGGCCTAACTATATATCGGGTTTTAAGAAGATTAAAAAGAAGGCGGTCTTAGACACTATACTACCTATATTATAGTAAAAACTACGGGCACGGGGGATTATAGAAAATACCCCCGGGGCTACTACTCTAACCGCGCGAGACGTATACGAATCGTATACGAGGGACACTCGTACTAATACTAGCTAATCCGAGGGCTTACCCTCTACTCTTTCCTTACTAGAGAATACCGCCGGCGTACCTATAGAATCTAGGGCGGCCGAGTATACCCGCGAGAACCTTACGAGTAGTATACGTATAGTACGCGAACTCGCTAATACTAGGCTATATTCTAGCCTCGTACTCTACTAAGTAGTAGTAGTAGCTACTACTAGTAAATATTTCTAAGCGGAAGAGCCTCTAAAGACCCTCGTATCGCTAATCTACGAGGCCTAGTAACTAGACGTCGGTAGTTAAATAATACGCGTAAAGCTAGCGGAGTTCCTCGCCGTAAACTACTAGTCTAAAGACCTAGACGGTCTATTATAACGTAATAGAAAGGTCTTTATCCTAAATAGTACCCTACTAAAGAACGAGATACTCCGCCGTAACTACGATAACCTCTTAGACGGCTATTACGGCTCTAAACGTACTACTATAGTAATTAGTTATAAGTACGAATAGCCTAACCTAATAAGGAACGTATAGATATATATTCGTAGTTACGATAAGTACTAAAGATATAAGGCACGACGCTATAAGCCCTACGGCCTCCTATAGCCGCTAGAAGTAGAGACGGAGCTATAGAAGTATCTATCTCTTAACTTTATTACGGACCTACCTAAGTCTATAACTCGCGAAGGGGCTATAGTAGACTTAATTCTAGTTCTAATAGACCGGGTAATAAAGAAGGTATATTACTTTCTAGTACGTAAGACTATTAATATAAGAACTCTAGTAGACCTCCTATAAGAATACTTCTTAAAAACTATTATTCTAGACTCCCTAGTATTAGATAGAGGTACGATATTTATAAGTAAATACTAGATAAACTTCTATTACGAACTCGGTATCTAGCGCCGATTTAGTACTACCTTCTACCCGTAAACTAATAGGTAGATAGAGCGTTAGAATTAAGAGATTAAATACTATCTTCGTATCTATATAAATTAGGAGTAATCTAACTAGGTATCCCTTCTACTATAGGTAGTATACGCCTATAATAATACGTCGTACTCTTTAACGAAGATATCGCTAAACCTACTAAGCTATATAACTAAATCTAGTACGCTAAACGGCGTAAGAGGCCTATAGTAGTTACGTAGCCTAGAAGCTACCCCCTCCGGCTCGGAGGATATTACCTATACGCCGGCCGCCGCCGCCGCGCGGGTAGATCGTATACGTCTCGCACGCGAGAATATAAAGGAAGCGATCTACTATATATAAGTGCTCTAGGCGCGTTACTATAACCGCGGCCGCCTAGATAAATACTTTAATACTAGGGAAGAGGTACTACTTTCGGCGAAGAATATCCGTACAAAGCGCCCTTATAAGAAGCTTAATAGCCGATTTCTAGGCCTCTTTAAAATTATTAAGAAGGTTAGCACCTATACTTATAAGCTAGAGCTCTTACTATTAATAGCGCGTCTCTATTCTATCTTCTATATTTCGCTACTAGAGTTCTACTCTATACGCCTAGGCTTTATACTACTAGCGGTAGAGTTAGTAGATAATACGTAGAAGGTCGAGGCTATAGTCGATTATTACGACGACTTCTTAGGTAGAATAAAATACCTTATTAAATAGCTAGGCTAGCTAAATAAGCATAATAAATAGAAGTCCGAATTAGAACTCTCTAACTACTAAGAACTACTTAACGAATATCGTTAGAAACACCCGCGTAGGACGCGGCCCCTAGGTGCGAAACGTATACGTATACGAAGTAAAGTAGGGTATATATAAGGGCTAGCCCGTAAGAAGGATAGGGGAAAAACTTAAGGCTAAGAATAAGATAAAGTAGACTTTATAGCCTTATAGAACCTATAGAAGTCTAGTAGTAGATAATACCGGGAAAGTATCGTACGCTACGGCTATAATCGATATAAATATAGCTTCTATACTTAGTCTTATAAGCCTCCGTTATTAGTAATCGTAAGTAATAATATTCGTATTAATAGAGTATATAAAACGTATACTACCTAAAGGCTAAATAGTATTAAAAAAAAAAAAATAAAAATAAAGAACCCTAAATTCTAGACCTATCTATCTACTTCGCTATCCTACTAAACTAGTATATACGTATCTTACGCTAGCTCTTATACTTATCTAGCGACTTATCGCGAGCCGGATTAATATCTATAGGCTCTCGAAAGATATTCTAGAGTCGTATAAACGCGTCCTTCTCCTTCTAATCTATAATAATATTCTTAGGTAATATTAAGCCCGTTCTTCCTAGTCTAGCCTATATCTACGTAAGCTATACGAGTACTATATAGAACGAGAACTCTTACTAAGTAGCGCTCTATATTCTTATTATTAGAGGTGTAGCGATTATAGGCGTATTAGAGCTCGCCGCCCTTAGACTTCTTTATAGAAGCTAAGCGTTTATTATAAGTCTTACGGCTCGCGAGGTACTTTATAGCGTACGTACTAACGCGGCCTAATAGCTCGTTAGCGTCGTTCTTATTACGCCGGCGATAATCGAGAGCGCGGGCGCGTAGAGCACTTAGGATATTATAAGTACGACGATATTAGGGCGGAGGCTAAAAAACGCTACTATTAGTAACTAAAACGTATACTTCTCGTATCTCTTACGTAATATAAGGTAAAGTAAGTAAATAACTTACGAGGAAGTAAGGATACTTTACTAAGGAGTAGCACGTATACTTAGCTTCTAGCGTTAAGCGGGTATAGCCGGCCTTAATAGCCTCCTTATATTCTTCGACGGTCTTCTTAATATCGTACTAGTAAAAGAGGCAGCGCTCGTAAAATACCTTAACGAGTTTAGGCTAAGCTTCGAGGTAAGTAGGTAGCTCGCGAGCGGTAACGATACGGCGTATCGATACTAAAGTATTAAGAGGGGAGAAAGTAGATATATTAAAGAGGTTAAAGGTTAAGAAAAGAGCTAAAGAAGTCTAAGAAAGCTATAAAGATAGGTAAGAACGGTGGTTATAGAGGAGAGAAGAATATAGAGTAGAAGAACTATATATATACCCTCCTAATATATCGATACCGGCCACTATACGTAATAGGTACGTACGTAACTCGTACGCGAAGGATAGCTTAATAAAGGAAGACCTATAACGCGTAATTCTTAGCCGCTAGTAGAAGCGTATACGTAGTTAATACCTCTATTTATATAAGCTATAATAAGTAAATTAGCTCTCGTAGATAGTAGATAGCCGCTACTAGCGAAAGCTAGCTACTACCGATAATAGCCTACTATAACCTACTAACTACTACGTATACTATACGTATAATAAGTAAGTCCGTATAAATACGGCCCTATTCTCTTTAAGATAAAGCTAGCTTACTAGCTAATAAGGCTCCGAAGCGTACCCGCGCTAGTACGAGGACTACGCTAGACGGATACGCCTTATAACTTAAAAGGTACTATAGCTTAAAGATTAGTTATACTACCTATAATAAAAAGCTAGTTATAGCCTATAAACTCTCCGCGATACGGACGCGAGCCCTATACGAAAAGTATACGAGGCCGTTATAGGTACTCTAGGCACCTTTAGTAGTGTTAACTCTATCTTTTCTAATTCGAGGTTTTCTTACCGCCTCTAGTATATATCTTTTTCCCTTCTAACGGAGGTTTTAATACTATAAATAGTATCTAGAGCTAGTAAGTTTTTTACCTTTTAGAGCCGAGGATGCCTTCTTAAAAGAGGGAGATAGTATAAGAACTTCGAATATAGGACTCCCTACTACTTATATACGAGGAGCTATCGGCTCCTATATGTCCTAGCGGCCTATACTGGAGCATGAACCTCGCTTATCGCCGTTCCATATATAAGTCCCGCCTAACGGGCCTCTCGAATCTCCTAAGGATTCGTCTATTATCTAATAGAGACCCTCTTATACTATCCTTAAACTCCCTATTTATATCTAGTCCTTATAGTAAACGAATAAATCTTCGGGCCGAAGATCTCTAAAAGGGGGGGTAGTATTACGAACTCTAGAATATACGGGCTTTATAGCTACGAGGGACGTAAGCCTATATAAGAAAGTAGGTAGTAACGGCCGCCCGTACGAAAAGAATGCCTACGGACGTAACGACTAGAAAGAAGGCACGGTCTAATAGAAAAGCCCGTAGGGAATAAAGAACCGTACGAGTAGGAAGTAGAAAACCGATAAAGGTAAGTACTACGGAATAAGAGTATAGCGGTAATATCGTCCGCTAGTACTAGTAGAAGTCGGATTCTAGAAAAGAGGCTTTAGCGCCTAGATTACGTAGAATCTACTAGGCCTACTTAGAATTAGAAGCCTTAGTACTAATCTAGCTCTTAGATTAATCTAATACTATAATTAATCTAATAGTCGTTCTAATCCCTAAATTATTATAGCTTTACTAGAGTATATAGACGCGCTCGTTAGATAGTACTTTAGACCCTCGTAGTTAACTTAAAGTTCTAATTTAATACTATATTAACTTAAAGGTAATAAGGCCTATTAAACTCCTATATTACGTAACTTCTTATTTTATTATTACTCCCCTTTCCTCGTCTTTAAGGTAAACCCTTCGATAAACCTAAACCTACTAGGTAACTTCGAAGCCTAGTAGTAGAGGCTCCGTCGTTATACTAGGACTCTAATCTAATACTATAATTCTTAGATTACTATAAGCTCTCCTCTAGTATATAGATATACTTATTAAATAGTATTTAGACCCTTATAGTTAAATTTAAAGTTCTAATTTAATATTATATTAACTTAGAGGTAATAAGGCCTACTAAACTCTTATATTACGTAACTTCTTATTCTATTATTACTCTTCTTTCCTCGTCTTTAAGGTAAACCCTTCGATAAATCTAAATCTACTAGGTAACTCCGAAGCCTAGTAGTAGAGGCCCTATTATTATACTTAGAGAATTCTAATTATTCGTCTCTTTCTTATTTTCTAAAGCTTTATATTAACTATCGTAGTTTTTTAATTAAAGCGTGCTATTAATAAGGCCGAGTTAGAGAAGTAAGTAGTACTAGATCTTTTTTAGAAAAATATAGCCTAGCTATAGTATATTCGTAAGTAGCGAGACCTATTACGCCGCCGTAGAAGCCTAATAATTTCTAAGAAGGTATAGACCGTTAAGAATCTTAAGGAGCTAGATCGTTTAGAGGCGGCTCGCGAGACTAGAGATTCTATTAACTCTAAAAATATTAAGAAGAAGCGATTAATAAAGTATATACGTAATAACGTCTTAGCTAATACTATTACGAGTCCGTTCTATTCTATTAGATTACCTAGCGTTAATTTCGCTACTACGCCGCCTAAGAGTTCTAAGCTAGTCGATTAAGTACGATAGTCTCTATTTCTTAATTTTAATTTTAGGTCCTTTATTTTTAATAAGTCGGTAATATTAGTCGATCTAGATTTCGGTAATAGAACTTATTAATAAGTTATTTATATCTATTATAGTTTTCTAGTAGTTTCTAGATATCGTTCTATTCTCCTTTCTATTTAAGAAGATATTAAAATTAATTATCGATATAGCCGCTATTAAAGATCTTTTTTACTTTCTAGTCTTAGTTTTTATTAGCGTCTAGATTTTCTAGAAGTATTTCTTTTATATAGATTACGGTTTTAGCGTTCTTTAGTACTAGTTCTAGAAGAAATATATAGAAAATAGAATATATTCGTATCGTCTCCGGTAATTTAAGATAGAAATTAACTTTCCTAATTTTTTCTTTAATTTTAAATAGTCTTATTTTCTTAAAATCTAGTTTATTATTTAGTCGCCTTATTCTAATATTTTTTCTAAGAAGGTAGACTTTATCTCTTTTTTTTAGCTATAATACCTCTTAGTACCGCTTATTATAGTATTTATCTATTTATAGGGCTACGAATTCTAAGTCTAGATATAGTTATTTATAGAGTATCTTTAGCTAGTCGGCTTTAAAGATTTTCTTTTAGGCTAATAATTTACTTAGTATTAGTTCTTTATAGGCCGATAGCTCGTAACCGTAATTAGCGTAGAATAGTAATTCTTATATCGCCGATACTTTAGAGCTATTATACGCAAACTAAGCTAGTAGTAGTAATTCTATCTAGTTATTCTATATATAGTTAAGATAATAGCGTAGATATTATTCTAGCGTCTAGTTAGTCCGTTCTATTTATTCGTCTATCTACGAGTATATCGTAGTTAAGAGCTTATATTTTACTTCGAGTTATTTAGTAAGCGTCTACTAAAATTATAATATAAATAGTCTATCTCTATCTAATACGAGCTCTTTAAATAGTTTATAGTTACTAAGAATAGTTCTTAGGAACGTATATACGAGATCTTCTATATTTATCTTTTTTAGATAGGATAGATAATACGCGTATTTTATTATTCTATCTATAATAACTAGTACTAAATTATATTTAACTCTAGTAAATAGTTCTTCTAACTTAGGTAGATCCGTAATAAAATCTAGCGAGATAGATTACTAAAGGCGTTTAGATACTAGTAGTAGCTAAAGTAGTTTATAGAGTATATATCTCGCTATTTTACTTTAAATATAAAGATTATATTATATAACTATCCGCTAGACTATCTTTCTAAGCTCTAGAAAGTAGTAATTTCTCGTAATTCTCTCGATCGTTTTATTGATTTCTTAGTAACTATATACTAGAGCCTCGTATATATCTTTTACGAGTTTCTTTCGTAGTTTTACTAGGACGTAGATTAATCCTAAAAATAAGATTATTCCTTCTACGTCTCTAGCTACTCGGGGGTTATTTTCTAGATTTTCGATTTCTTATACTATAACGTCTTCCGTGTAGGCTTTTTAAATTCTATATTTCTATTCGCTATTTTCTAGGCATATCGCCGAGGCTAGTAGTCTTCTTAAAGTAAGCGACTTTTTAGGCTTTTTCTTTCTACTATATATAGCGGAGATCTAGCGTTTATTAGATATAAAAGACCCGTCTTTCTATTCCGCTAGTATTACCGGCTATAGTTCTTACTTCTCTTCTATATAGTCGGCTCTTCTACTTAATATATCTACGCGAGCGTTCTCTAATTCCTTCTAGTAGATAATTTTTATATCGTAGAACGCTAGCTCTTTAGCCTATCTAATCTATCTTCGGTTTAATTCTTTCGTAGTAGTAAAGTATAAAAGATTCTTATAGTTATAGTAGACTATAATCTAGTATTTAGCTTCTTTAAAGTAATATTTCTACTCTTTAAAGACTATAATAATAGCTAGAAGTTCTTTATTATAGACGTTATAGTTCTTTTCTAGTCCTATTATCTTTTAGGAATAATACGTAATAGAATATAGTCTATCTTACTTATCTAGCTAGCTTAAGACTACTTTAATTATATAGTTTAATACGTTGGTTTCTATCGTTATAGGTAGATTAGAATAGAATAATTCTAAAACTAATACTTCTATAAATATTCGTTTTAGTAAGTTAAAAGTATTCTATTATCTTTCTTTCTATATAAATCTATATTCCTTTTTAGTTAGATCTATAAGCGAAGCTAATACCTTCGTATAGTTTAAGATAAACTTTCGGTAAAAGTTAGTAAAGCTAAGAAAGAATTATACTTCTTTAATAGTTTTTAGTATAGGCTAGTTTCTTATCGTATCTAGTTTCTTTTTATCTATACTAATATATTCTAGAGTAATAATAAACTCTAGATATTTAGTTTTCTACGTATACTATTCGCTTCTATTAGAGACTATCTAGAGGTTACGTTTTTCTAGCGTCTATAGGACTTTATATACGTACTTAGTATATTTCTTAAGCGTTTCTAAGTATATTAGAATATCGTCTAGATAGGCTAGTACGAATACGTCTAAGTATAATTATAGTATATTATTAACTAGACTTTAGAACGTAGCTAGTATATTAGTAAGCTTAAATAGTATTACCGTATACTTATAGTATTCGAATCTTATTTAGAAAGCTATTTTTTATTCTTCGCCTTCTTTTATTTAGACGAGATAGTAATCTTCTCTAAGGTTTAGCTTAGTAAAGTAGTTAGCTTTTCTTAATCTATTCTATAATTTATCGATACGTAGTAACGAATACTAGTTTTTTACTATAATATCGTTTAGTTACCTATAGTTAATATAGAGGTAGAGCTTACTATTTTTCTTAGATACGAATAAGATAGAGTATCTAGCCGGCGATATAGAGGATTAAATATATCCTCTTTCTAGGTTTATTTCGAGGTACTCTTTTAGTACTTCGGCCTCGTTTTCCGAGAGGAAATAAATAGGCTTAAACGTAGACTACGTTTCTAGTAATAGAAGTATCTTATAGTCTTATAGCTTATACTTAGATAAAAATTCTTTATTTCTTTCTTAAAATAGTTTAGCGTATTTCTAGAATTTTAGGGGTACTTTTTCTAGTCTCGTAGTATTTTTTATTACGCGTATCTAGTTAAGGGTTCTATCTAGCGAGCTATATCTTCTATAGATTCTCTTCAAATAGTCTCCTTTAAGTAGCCGGGAATTCTCGACTTTTAAGATCCGCTTTCTAATCTATACTATAATTCGGCGTTCTTATTTTAAGCTAGGCTTAATATAGACGGTATAAGCTTATTCTTCTCGTTTTTTTATACGTAATAGGATATTAAAGAATATTCTCTTAGCCTCTATTAAGTATTCTTTAGATAGCTCTAGCTTATAGCTCTTTTAGCTTTAGCTCTTTAGCTCTAGCTCTTAATTCTAGCTCTTTAGCTCTAGCTTCTAGCTTTAGCTCTCTAGCTCTAGCTTCTAGCTCTAGCTCTCTAGCTCTAGCTCTTTTATCTTAAGATTCGCGAGGTATCGCTTATAGTTATCTCCTAGAAACGTTATAGTTTTCGTACTCTAGCTAATATATAGGTTATAGGTTTTTAACTAAGATATCTTAAAGACGATATTATAGTTTAGGCTTATTATTATATCTAGGTTAATTTATTCTTTATAATCTCTAAGGGTTATTCGTATTTAATCGGTCTCGATTTTTATCTAGTCCTTATCGTATTCTATTAACGACCTATTAAACGTATCTAGTTCGTAGAGACGTTTCTTAGATTAGAATAGTAAGTCGTTCTTTCTAAGAAATTTAGGATCTACGAAATTTCCTTACGCTTTACTATCGATTATTACTAACGTAGTAGTTTCTTTAATTATAACTAGTACTTCTAGTAGCGTTTTAAGTTCTTTCTATTTATAAGATATTCCGTTCGATATTAAGTATATAACCTAGTTAAGGGACCTTCGTATTAGCCCCTTCTAGAGTTTCTAGCTAAAAGAGCCGTTTAGTTTTTTAATATCTTATAGCGGATATACTTATTCTATTCTTCGACTAGAATTAGAGTATTCTTCTACTAAATCTATCGCCTTTACTTAATTTTACGCCTCTAGTAGATCTATCTATTACGTATCTAGTACTAGAAGATCGGTTTACCGTATTTTTTATTAGGTATCTATTATAGAATACCGTAGCTTTACGTAGCTATATCGTAACGATAGAGGATATAGACTATATCGCGTAGATACGTAAGGTTTCGTTACTACTATATTTTCTAGGCTTCTTCTTCGAGCTAGAATACTACCTTATCGACTATTTTTAATAGTAATTTCTTTTAGAAGTACTATACGTCGTTCTTAAAAAATTATAAGCTAAGTTTTCCGTTCTTTATCTAGTACTATTACGGTAGTAGATCTATTCTTAATCTAGAGATCTAGTAGATTATAGAGGTATAACTAGATTTAATATTCTTTATATCTCTATATCGGTTTAGATATTCTATAATCTAGTTAAGTATAGCTTAGTCTTATTATTACTCGATAGTTTCTATCTTACTAGACTCTAGTATACTATCGTATAGTTCTTCGATTTCGCTATTTATAAGGTCTTTATTAGCTAGAAAGTATCTTTTAATATCTTTCTCTATAGTCTCTTCTAATTTTCGAAGTATTATATTAAGTCGTTATAGCTTACTAGAATACTATTCTATAGCGTTCTTATCGCTTTAATAGATAATATAATCGTCGTCGTAGTACGCTATCTAGCTTAGAACTATATAGTCTACTATCTTTATAGTAGTAACTTCTTATAGCGTCTTCTATTCTTAAATAGCTACCGCTACTTTCTATAACTCTCTCTTCGAGTATTTATATTCTACGCTCTATTTATCTCTATATTAGATATATAGTTCTTTCTTATAGAGCTCTTTTTCTTTCTTACTCTATTTTCTTTTTTTATCCTTATTATTACCGTTCTTCTTATTCTTACTTTTATCTCGCTAGACTATATTATCTATTTCTATAGCGTCGCCTTCTTCTTAGGCGTAGCGAGGCCTAGCTTATCTTAAGATATTAGTACTATACTTCTTTTTATTAAACTACCTCTCTATACGACGCTTATTTATAAATAAGGCTAGCTTAATTATATTATTAAGGGTTTCTAGTTTCTTATAGTACGTTATAGCCTCTTTAATTTTATCTCTTAATTCTTAATAGTAGAAGATACGTAGCGTAAAGTTAGAGTGCCCGTCTATAAGATATACTACGTCTTAGAATTTAGCTATATAGTTCTATACTATTTCTTTCTATTTTAGGCTTATAAGGATTCTAATAGCTAAACGATTCTTATTAACGCTACTAAAGGCTATCTTAAGCTACTTTATAAAGTTTTAGTAGTCGCTAAAGATTATTAAGGTTACTTTAAACTATAGATATATAGATTTCTTCTAGTATTTATGCTTAAAAGATTAGAACTATTATTCTACTAATTCTCTAAGATAGATATTAGCGTATAGAACTTATTTAATAAGGCTAGCGAAGTTATTATATATAAAGTATATATAGTTATTTAGCTACGTAATAAAGACTTAGATCTTTTTTTAGTCTCTATAGTATAGGTCTAGCTTTAGAACCTTAACCTTAGTAGCCGATAGTAGAGCTAGTATCTAGATAAGCTAAGTATATAAAATTATATTTTTATTTTATAGTTCTAAAATTATATTAAGTAGCTCTTTATTAGTCGGTATATTAGGGTATTAGTTTTCTACTACCGTACTATATTACGGCGGTTACTACGAGCCTAGAATATTCTACGCCTCTTATACGTACTTACTACTAGATACGTCCGCTATAATAGCTAATACTATTAGTACTTCTTAGGGTAAGAAAATACTTTTTATTTTCTAATTAAATCGCTTTCTTTTCTATAAGAATAGTAGTTAAAGTATAACGACGGGGCCTCTACTACTAGGCTTCGAAGTTATCTAGTAGGTTTAGATTTATTAAAGAGTTTACCTTAAAGATAAGAAAAGAAGAGTAATAATAGAATAAGAAGTTACGTAATATAAAAGTTTAGTAGGCCTTATTATCTCTAAGTTAATATAGTATTAAATTAGAACTTTAAGTTTAACTACGAGGTCTAAGTACTATCTAACGAGCGTATCTATATACTAAAAGAGAGCTTATAGTAATCTAAGAATTATAGTATTAGATTAAAGCCCTAGATTAGAGGTTATTACGAACCCTAGAGTATACGGGCTTTATAGCTATAAGGGCCGCGAGCCCGTACGGGAAAATAAGCTATAGGGCCTTAAAGACCCTACGCCTAGTAGAGTCGCGCTCCTTAGTTCCGCGCGGAAAGACTAGAGGTACGGGATAGCGGCGCGTACGGAAATACTAGTAGGCAATAATTACCGCCCGTACGGGAAGAACGCTTACGGACGCTATATCTAGGAAGAAGGCACGGTCTAATAGAGAGCCCGTAGGAAATAAAGAACCGTATAGGTAGGAAGTAGGAAGACGATAAGAGTAAGTACTATAGAACGAGAGTATAGCGATAGTATCGTTCGCTAGTACTATTAGAAGTCGGAAACTAGGAAATAGGCTAGGGCGCCCGCATTACGTAGTAGCTATACGACCTACTTAGATTAATCTAATCTAAGTCCCTTAATTTAATACTATTAATCTAGTAGTATCGATCTAGATTATTATAGCTCTCCTATAGTATATAGACACGCTCGCTAGATAGTATTTTAACCCTCGTAGTTAACTTAAAGTTCTAATTTAATACTATATTAACTTAGAGGTAACTAGGCCTACTAAACTCCTATATTACGTAACTTCTTATTCTATCGTTACTCTTCTTTCCTCGTCTTTAAGGTAAACCCTTCGATAAATCCGAACCTACTAGGCGACTCCGAAGCCTAGTAGTAGAGGCCCCGTCGTTATATATAAGTTTCTCTTATAGTTTTACTAGAATATAGATTAATTTTAAAAATAGAATTATTTCTTCTATATCTCTAGTTACTTAGAGATCGTTTTCTAGATTTCTAATTTTTTATATCGTAGTATCTTTTATATAGGCTTCTTAAATTCTATATTTCTATTCGTTACTTTCTAGGCGTATCGCTAAGACTAGTAGTCTAACTAAGATAAGCGACTTTTTAGACTTCTTTTTTCTACTATATATAGTAGAGATCTAGCGCCTATTAAGTATAAAAGATCCCGTCTTTCTATTTCGCTAGTATTATTAGCTATAGTTCTCGCTTTTCTTCTATATAGTTAGCTTTTCTATTTAGTATATCTACGCGAGTATTCTCTAATTTCTTTTAATAGATAATCTATTATAAACCCTAGAAATATATAGGCTTTATAGCCGCGAGGAACGCGAGCCTATATAGAAGAGACGCCCCTAGGCGTAATAATTAGGAAGAAGGTACGGTCTAACGGAAAGTCCGTAAGAGATAAGAGATTATACGAGTAGAAAGTAGAAAGTCGATAAGAATAAATACTATAAGATAAGAGTATAGCGGTAGTATCGTCCGCTAATACTAGTAGAAGTTAGAATCTAAAAAGTAGGCTTTAGCGCCTAAGTTACGTAAAACCTATAAAATCTATATAGATTAGAGCTAATCTAAACCTCTATAACGACGGGGCCTATTACGCCGGAACTCTTTCTAGGGGAGTCGAGGCGCGTCGTTAGGCAGCTTAGGCTTTCTAGAGGCCGATATAGTAGTAGGTAGGGGAGGTACGTACGATAGTAGAGTAGGAATTAATTAATAAGTTAACTACGGAGGTCCTATCTACTATAAACGAGTATATTCTATATACTATAGAAGATAGTAGGTATAACCGCTAGCTATAACCGCGGTAATTTTAAGAGAGTTAACAGGTTTCTTTTGCCTATAATCCGGTATTATTACTAAGTTATTAAGGTAGCTACGGGCGTCTTATATCTTAGCTATATTATATTAGTAGGTCCGATTTCCTCCCGCTTAGCGCTTTCTCTCCTTCCCTTCTTACTACGCCGTAATACTATCCCCCTCCTAGATAGCTTTCGGCCCGAAAGCTTTTATAAGGTAGTCTTCCTACTATTTCCTTTATTTCCTTAGTCGCGTACGATATCGTTAGCGCGGACCCTTCACCGTCGTAATTAGGCTTAACGTATTTAATCTTAGGGGCGCCTTACTAATATTCCCTATAGACGCTATATAAAGCGTAGAGAGTCGAGTTATATTCTTACTAATTTTTATTCGGCGTATGCTTATTATGCCTCGGTAGGTCGTACTTTCTACGACGTAATAGCGAGTCCTCTAGATACTAAATATAAGTTATTTCTATAACGTCTTAACGGGTTATTAACTAGTCTTCTAGTTCGTCGTCTAGATAGAGCTCGTAAGAACTTACTTCGCCGCCTTAAAGCGGCTAAAGGTTAGGTAGCTACTAAAGAGGCTAGGGCTAACGCTACTACGGAGGCTACTAATCGGGCTACCGAGGCTACGGCTACGGCGGCGCGTAAGGCGTAAGCGGCCGCTCGTCGTTTTCGGGACGCCTAGCGGAAGGAGCGTTAATTACGTCGGTTATTACGCTATATAGAGCGTCGGAATACTTCTTTATTTACTTAGAAAATAGCTACCTTAGAAGAGAAGAAACGATTAGAGCGGGAGGCTACGGCTCGAGAGGGGCGGAAGCCTTAGAATATTCTCGCGGGTTCGAATAATAAGACTAGCTTATCGCGTTAGTCTACCGGGTCTCTAGATAGTAGGCGCGTACTCGAGTATAGTAGCGTATCTAAAGAGTCTCTCGATCGTTATTAGGTGGCCTTAACCCCGCCTACTAGGTTTACGTCGTAGAAGGATACTCTAGGTTTAGGCGGTTAGGATTTCGTCGGTAGTATTCCTAGATAAGTTCCTCGTAGTTAAGGTAAGAAATTAGTTCCTATAAGGGTTTCTACGGGTTCCCGACGGGATCTACTCCTTTCTATTTAATAAGGTACTTAAATTAACCGTCGATCTAGTCTCTATCTAGGATTTTCTCTACGTTCTATTCTTTATCTACGTTATCGGGATATATTTTAAGTTCTAGGTTAGGTTCGGCGTTACTATACGCGGGTTTAAGTAACGAGATATAGAAAACTAGATATATTCCTACTTATTCCGGTAATTTAAGTTTAAAGAAAATAGGTAAAAGTTTTTTCTTAATTTAGTAGGGTCTGATTTTCTTATAGTCTAATTTATCGTTTAGTCGTATTATTTAGATATTTTTTCTAAGGAGCTAGACTTTATCCCCCTCCTTTAGGGGCGGCGACGCCTAGCGCCGTCTATTATAGTATATAGCTATTCGGTATACGGTAAATTTAATATCTTAGGCTAGTTTCTAGTATAGTTCGCGTAGCTAGTCTACCCTAAGTATAGCTTTTTAGGCGAGTACTTCGTAGATCTAGAGTTCTCCGAAGGCGGTAGAGTCGAATCCGTAGTTAGCGTAGAAGGGCGTAGTTTATATAGCTTCTATTAATATACTATTATATGCGTATTAGGCTAATAGTAGGAGTTCGACCTAGTTATTTTACCTATAATTTAGGTAGAATCTTAGGTACTATTCTAGCGTCTAGTTAGTTCGTTCCGTTTATCTATTAGTTTACGGGTATGCCGTTATTAATATCTTATATTTAGTTTCTAACTTATAGACTAAGGTTTACTAGAACTTAGCTTTAAATCGTAGGTCTCGGTCCGTAATTAGTTCTTTAGGCATCCCGTAGTAGGCGAAGATATATCTAAGAAAGAAGTAGGCGTAGCCCTCCGCTCCGATTTTCTTATTATAAGGGATAAAGTATGCCTATTTTATTAGACGGTCGATAATAACTAGGATAGCGTTATATTATACTTTAGTTACGGGGTCTACTAAGACTAGTAGATCGGTAATAAAGTCTATTATAACTAATTTCTAGGGTTTAGTTAGTATTATAATAAGCTATAGTTATCCGTATAGTACGTATCGCGCTACCTTATTCTTTACGTATTTATTATATTCCTAGATGACTTTCTCTACTATTTTCCTTATTCGGGGAAAGTAGAAGTGTCTTATAAGCCGTTCTAAGGTTCTTATTATTTCCGAATATCCGTAGACTACGGATTTATAGTATTTTTTTATTAGCCGTTTACGTAGAGGTATAGGTATATAGATTTTTCCGCGGAATAGTATATTGCCTCTATAATCTTAAACTAGGTCGGGGTCGTTATACTCTAGAATGCCTATTCGTTAAAGTAGTTCTTAGAATAGCGGATCGTTATTATATTTTCCTTAGATAATTTACTCCTAAGTAGCGGTATTATCTTCTTCTTCGTTTACTACTTCCTCCGTAGTTTCTTTAGGTATTAGTATAGGTTCCTTATTCTATAGTTCTTCTTTATCCTTAGGTTCCTATTCGGATATTAAGCCTCTTAGAGGCTCGTCGTTATTACTAGGGTTTTCTAGTCTTATAATAGGTACTAGTATCCGTTCCTTCTAGAGTAGGTCGTATCCCTCGATAATTTAGGGGCGGTTAGAGCCTAACGTACTATTATCGTTTCGTCGTAGTACCGCTAGTAATAGTTCCGGTTTTCCTTCTATATAGTCGATTAACGCCGTCGCCGCCGGCCTTACCGCTTTTCTTCCTTCCAGTAGATCTTAAAGTAGAAGGGAGCTAGTTATTCTACCTATCGTACTTATCTTCTATTTAGTACCTTAGTAGTTATAAAGTATCCTAGGTTCTTATAATCTAAATATATCGTAATTTCGTAGTTAGCCCCCTTAAGATAGTGTCGCTATTCTTTAAACGCTATAACGATCGTAAATAGTTCTTTATCGTATATCTCGTAATTAAGCTCGGCGGGTGATATTTTACGAGAGTAATACGTAATAGAATATAATCTTTCCTCGTCGTCTAGCTAGCTAAGGGTAGCGCTAATAGTATAGTTAGATACGTTAGTTTTAAGGTAGAGTAGCTTATTAGAATCGAATATAAGGAGTACCGGCGCTTCTACGAAGGCCCTCTTAAGTTAATTAAACGCCTCTTATTAGAGTACTTTCTAGGTAAAAGGGGTATTCTTTTAGGTAAGTTAGATTAGAGGTTCGGCTACGTATAAGTATCGTTTAATAAATCGTCGGTAGAAGTTAGTAAACTCTAAAAAGGCTTATACTTTCTTAACGTTTCTTAGTTCTAGCTACTTTAGGATATCTTCTACCTTTTTTAGATCTATAACCACTTTTCCTAATTCGATAATAAAGTCTAGGAATTCTACTCTTTAGGTATAGAAGGTATATTTTTCTAGTTTAACGGAGAGGTTATATTCGAGTAGTTTCTAGAGGACTTTAGATATATATTCCTTATATTCTTTAAGGGTTTCTAAGTATATTAGGATGTCGTCGAGATAGACTATATAGAATCGGTCTAGATATTCTCGTAGAACGTAGTTAACGAGAGCTTAGAATATAGTAGGGGCGTTAGTAAGTCTAAAAGGCATTACTAAGTACTCGTATAAACCGTATCGAGTCCTAAATACGGTTTTCTATTTATATTCTTCCTTAATTCGGATAAGGTAGTACCTATCCCGTAGGTCTAATTTAGTAAAGAATCGTACTCCGGAGAGGCGATCCCTTAGTTCGTCGATATAGGGTAGAGGATAGCGGTCTTTAATAGTTATATCGTTTAGGAATCTATAATCTATATAGAGGCGTAACTTACCTCTAGGCTTCGGTACGAAAAGAACGGGGAATTCTACTAAGGATTAAGAGGGTCGGATATATTCTTTCTTTAGTAATAAGTCTAAGTGTTCCCTTATTACTTATAACTCCTTTTCCGATATTAGATATAAGGGTCTAAATCGGGGTTTAGTATCTAGTTTTAAGTTAATCTAGTAGTCCTATAGTCTATATTCCGGTAGTACGTCTTTAATCTTTTCTCTAAAAATCTCCTTAAACCGGTAGTATTCCTTAGGAACGCTATTAAGGTATTATTCGTATATCCTAGTAGGGTCGTCTCCCCCTACGAGTATCGGGTAGTCTGATTTTTCTCGTCTAGTAGTACTAATCTATCAGATTCTTTATTTATTTATAGTAGTAGGGCGATACTATATTATTTCGATTGCCTACCCCTTCTTTCGGGTCCTTTCTAGCGCCGTTTTCGAAATTAGGCTTACGTAGGTAATCGGTTCGGCTATAGTACGTGGTTTCTATTCTAGTTCTTAGTTTCGTTCTCTAGACTTAAGGGTAATTCCTCTATTATTCTAATCGTATTATACTTTCTACTTCTTCTACTAAGGGATACTAAGAATAATATCGTACTTAGAAATCTTAGTAACGTCTAGATAGATACGTTCTCTATAGTTTTTATATTTGAGGATTAGTTTTGGAGTTTCAATAATTACCTTTCTATCTCTAAAGGAGCTAGAGGATCTATTAATAGTTCTTAACTAATATAGTTAGTCCTTTTCTCTAGGTTTAAGGTTGGCTTTTTCTACGAATCGGTTTAAGATATAATTCCCTTAGAATACGAAGTCGATAAGGGTAAGCGCTCGGCGTCTATTAATTTTTATTACGATAACCTAGTAGTTCCCGTATTCTATAGAATCTCCCTCGCTTTCTAGTAGGTATTCTATAGTTTTTCCGGTTAATACTACTATAGTTCTATAGGGTAGAGGCCTCGCCTACTATAGCCCTAGTTTAGTAGGCGTTTCTAGTTTTTTAGATAGTACCCGCTAATATTCTTAGCTTCCTAGTAAATAGAGTAGGCCTCGATACTATAAGTAGACTAGTAGAGGATATCGTAGTTAGGGGTCTTAGACCGTTCTTTAGTAGCCGAGATATTTTTCTTATCGTTAGTCCGCTAGTTACTAGTTCGTTTATCTAGGTAGTTTCTACTAATATATCCGTACTTTCTATAGTAAAAGTAAAGACTCTTTTCGCGTCGTCGCTATTTTTTCTCCGGTGCTAGCCGAGAGTTTCGTCGTTAGTTAGTATCTAAGTCTATAGGGTCCCCTAGAAGTATATTATTTCGGGGTTACGAGATATTAGCCGAATATCGGGTTTAGCCTATTTCTTATCTAAAGTTAAATAGTTGTTAGTCGACTCGAATAGCCGTATTAATAGTCTCGCTAAGGTCCCTAGGCAATCCGGTATAGGCGAATTCGGCCTTTATATTATATTTTAGCCCTTTATAAAAGATATATTTAAGGGATTAGTCGTTCTAATTAAGGTATAAGGCGAGTATACGGAATTCCGTAACGTATTCTAAGACCGATCGAGTTTATCGAAGGTCCTAAATTCGAAGGGCGGCCTCATACTCCTCGTTTTTACTACTAAAGGCTTGTCTAATTACGTCGGCGAAGCGATTATAGTTAGCGAATAGGCTGCTAGTTTCCGTACGTAGGATAGCCGAGCGGAAGTCCTTTTAATAGGGTTCGAACTATCGTATTACGTTACCTCGAAGGTAGGTTTCTATAAAGCGGACTCTTTTCTCGTCGTCCTTAAATAATATTTTATAGAACTCGAAGTAGTTCTCTAACTAGGCTAGGAAATCGTTAAGCTTACGCCGATTCCTATCGTAGGTATCGGGGGTCTTAATCTTTAGCTTAGTATTGTATCGGATCGGTTCTAGTAGTACGGAGATAGCTAGAGTAGAAGGCCGTATAGTACGATTAACGATAAAGACTTATCCTCGAATAAAGTACTCTAGAAGGACTTAACCGTAGTCGTCGCTAGCGTCCTCCGATACTCTAGATCCGTTAATTACTCGACTTAAGGAGGCTATACCCGAGAAATAGGCTTCCGAAATAAGTAGTCTTATATTAAGGGCTAGGTTTCTAGGGATTAAGGGACGGATTAACTAAAGCTAATCCTCCTTCGTCGGAAGGTTATTTCTAATTTCGGTCTAGGATATTATAGTTAGTAGTTTTTAGGATAGGGTTACCTCCGGTACCTATAATAAGGTAGTTAAAGTATTACGCTAAGACTCTTTCTAGGGGAGTCGAGACGCGTTATTAGATAGCTTAGGCTTTTTAGAGGCCGATATAGTAGTAGGTAGGGGAGGTTTATTTAATAGTAGGGTAGAAATTAATTAATAAGTTAACTACGAGGGTTCTAACTACGATAAATAAGTATAGTCTATATATAGTAAGTAATCGGTATAATTAGTAGTAATCTATAATATTAACCTACTAATTAATACTAATTAGTAGTTCGAGCTCTACTAAGCGAGTATACGGTAGTTTAGCGTATTAGTATCGGTAGGTATTCTACCGAGTAAGCCCTAAGTTAGTTACGTAGACGGTAAGTAGTCGTAGGATTTCGTTATCCGCCTTTTCTAGGCGACTATACTATAATACTACTTCTAACTTCTTATATACTATAGAAGATAGTAGGTATAACCGCTAGCTATAACCGCGGTAGTTCTAGTAGTTAAGTTAAGTAGTTAGGCCTTAGCGTTATAACCGCGGTATTATTACTAAGTTATCGGGGTAGCTACGGGCGTCTTATATCTTAGCTATATTATATTAGTAGGTTCGATTTCCTTCCGCTTAGCGCTTTCTCTCCTTTTCTTCTTACTACGCCGTAATAGGGCCTCTACTACTAGGCTTCGGAGTCGCCTAGTAGGTTCGGATTTATTAAAGGGTTTATCTTAAAGACGAGGAAAGAAGAGTAACGATAGAATAAGAAGTTACGTAATATAGGAGTTTAGTAGGCCTAGTTACCTTTAAGTTAATATAGTATTAAATTAGAACTTTAAGTTAACTACGAGGGTTAAAATACTATCTAGCGAGCGTATTTATATACTATAGAAGAGCTATAATAATCTAGATCGATACTACTAGATTAATAGTATTAGATTAAGAGACTTAGATTAGGTTAATTTAAGTAGGTCGTATAGCTACTACGTAACGCGGGCGCTCTAGCCTATTTTCTAGTTTCCGACTTCTAATAGTACTAGCGGACGATACTACCGCTATACTCTCGTCCCGTAGTACTTACTCTTATCGTCTTTCTACTTTCTACCTATACGGTTCTTTATTTCCTACGGGCTCTCTATTAGACCGTGCCTTCTTTCTAGGTATAGCGTCCGTAGGCGTTCTTCCCATACGGGCGGTAGTTATTACCTACTAGTATTTCCGTACGCGCCGCTATCTCGTATCCCTAGTCTTTCCGCGCGGGACTAAGGAGCGCGACTCTACTAGGCGTAGAGTCTTTAAGGCCCTATAGCTTATTTTCCCGTACGGGCTCGCGGCCCTTATAGCTATAAAGCCCGTATACTCTAGGGTTCGTAATATTATAAAAGATATATACGAGACTCTAGTATATATTTACTAAGAAACTAATAAAATAATTAAAAAAATTATAAGAAATTATTACTTTCTAGAGCTTAGAAGAATAGTCTAGCGGATAGTTACGTAATATAACCTCTATATTTAAAGTAAGGCGGCGAGATATATACTCTATAAACTACTCTAGCTATTATTAATATCTAAGCACTCTTAGTAATCTATCTTACTAGATTTTATTACGAACCTATCTAAGTTAGAAGAACTACTTACTAGAGTTAAATACGATTTAATACTAGTTATTATAGATAAAATAATAAAATACGTATATTATCTACTATATCTAAAGAAGATAAATACGGAGAATCTTATATATACGTTTCTAAGAACTATTCTTAGTAACTATAGATTATCTAAAGAGCTTATATTAGATAGAGATAGACTATTTATATTATAATTCTAGTAAACCCTTACTAGATAACTTAGAGTAAAATATAAACTCTTAATTATAGTATACTTATAAATAGATAGATAAATAAAATAGTGTTACGGCACAGTCGCCCAGAAAGGCGGATAACGAAACCCTACGACTACTCACCGCCCACGTGACCAACTCGGGGCCTAACTCGGCAGAATACCTACCGACACTGATGCACCAGACCACCGCACACTCGCTCAGCAAAGCTCGGACCACCGATCAGTACTGATCAGTGGGTTAACATTACAGATCACTACTGATCGTACCGATCACTCCATGTATATAGACCACACTCATTTATCGTAGTTAGGACCCTCGTGGTCAACTTGTCAATTGATTCCTACCCTACTATTGTACGAACCTCCCCTGCCTACCACTGTATTGGCCCCTAGAAAGCCCAAGCTGCCTGACGACGCGCCTCGACTCCCCCAGAAAGAGTCCCGGCGTAACACTTATCGACTTCGTATTATAAGAAAACTACGTCTTAAACCGATTCGTAGAAAAAGCTAATCTAAAACCTAGAGAAAAAAACTAACTATACTAACTAAAAACCGTTAATAGATCCCCTAGCTCCTTTAAAGATAGAAAGGTAATTATCGAAACCCTAAAACTAACCCTTAAATATAAAAACTATAGAGAACGTATCTATCTAAACGTTACTAAGATCTCTAAGTATAATATTATTCTAGATATCCCTTAGTAGAAGAAATAGAAAGTATAATACGATTAGAATAATAAAGGAATTACCCTTAAGTCTAGAGAACGAAACTAAGAACTAGAATAGAAACTACGTACTATAGCCGAACTAATTACCTACGTAAGCCTAGTTTTAAAAGCGGCGCTAGAAAGAACTCGAAAGAAGGAGTAGGTAATTAAAATAATATAGTATCGCCCTACTACTATAAATAAAAAAAGAACCCGATAGATTAGTACTACTAGACGAGAAAAACCAGACTATCTAATACTCGTAAGAGGAGATAACCCTACTAGAATATACGAATAATACCTTAATAGCGTTTCTAAAAAATACTACTAGTTTAAAGAGATTTTTTTTATCGCCTCGCTCTACCTCCGCACCCCTACGAAATTCCTAAATCGACCCGAAAACGCACAAAATTCTCGGAATCTACTGAAAATACCTACGCGCACCTCCGTGCGAAGTTATACTAGATTTAGAGCGCGTTTACGTACCTAAATCTAAGGCGAAGAAGCGCTTTCTCCTCTTCTCTATCCCGCCCCTTTTCTACGGCCCGTGTACATAGAGTTTTCACCACCTCCCTACCTACGCAAACTAAAAATAACCGAAAATAAGTGAAAAGCTTAACCGAATAGCCCTGAAAACGCTTCGTTACTTCTCGGGAGAAAGTAACGAAGAAAATTCCCCGCGCTCGCCCGGAATTCGTTTGTTTACGGCTTAGTTTAGACGAAACTAAAGCCGGAGATTTCTTTCTAGTCTAATTTCCTATTTCTACTATTTCTTTTCTAGAAAGAGTATAGAAAACTAAGGATATCCGCCCCCGGATCCTCCGGATTCCCCAGATCCTCTACGCCCCTCGACCCCTATTTAACTATCGACTACGCCGATAGTTATCGAATCCTCGAATACTACGGGTTCTAGTAGTATCGAAGATATCGAGATAGAAAACGACGAAGTAATACCGCTACCGAGAAGGCCGAAGGTAATAGTAACGGTAGAGCCTACGCCGACGCTAGGAAAAAGACTCTCCTTCTCGCCGATAACTACGGGCACTAACCCGTTCGAATACCGCCCCGAGAAAAGAACCCGGTATATACCGAGATCGAAACTAAAGTCCTCTACGGAATATATCGAAGCCGCGTTCGATTGCCTTATTAAGGCGATCGACCTCGAAGACGACCGGTCTAAGGTAAATAACCTTAGCGAACTTCTTAACGTCTTCCGCGAATATACGGCGAAAGGGAAAATCGACTTTACTAAGTCGATTCTCGTAACCGAAGTTCGCGCACTCGAAAACGTATCCCGTACGCTTTCGAATAAAACAAGGAATCTCGGGGCTACCTCCGTAGCTACTACGGGAAAACCCTAGCCTAGCCAGCTAGTCCCGGAAAAAAAAACCTACCTTCTACGCTTCGGTAGCGGTAGGTTTAGTTCTAAACGACGGTTTTATAACCGTATCGTATAAAAACCAACAACAACTTAAGCTCAAAGCTAACGTCTATTAAAGATAGATAAATTACCGTCTCCTACGATAGTATACGAGACTAATTTAACGGAATCCGACTCCGGTAAAAGCTAAACCTTGCGTTCGCGGGAGCCGGATTCGTAAATAAACCCGTTATCTAAGGAACTTCCCTCTCTTTTAAGGGAAATATCCTAATTACGGGTACCGAAGGCTATACTAGCTAATTTCTCTTAGAAAAAGAGAATATTATTAGGAAAGTCCTTCCTAATTCTAACCCGAAACTAGTCGAGGCCTAGTATAAGGTTATTATCTACGGAATCCCTACGCGGGAGACTAAGGATATTCTAATCAATTCCTTTATTAAGGAGGAAATAGAGACCTTTAACGTAGGTCTTTCTCCTATTAGAAAGCCCTACTAGGCCACCTCTAAGGAGAAAAGAGAAAACTAATCCGCGGGATCCAATAGTCTCCTGCTCAGACTAAAAAAATAGAAAAAGGCTATTAATAGCCGCCTTTTTATATACGGAATAAGCTATAAGGTAGAGAAAGCACGGATTATTCCTAAGGGAATTTAATGCCGTAACTACCTTAAAAACGGACACGAAACGGCTAAATATATAAGGACTCCTATATATAAAATCTATAAAAAGGAATACCTTACGGGAGAGTATAAGTATAAATTTATAGGCTATAAAGCCTCTAAAGGTATATAGTGCTAGTACTACTCTAATTCGAATTAACTAACCCCCTTTATCTATAGATAAACTAAGAGTATTTTAAGCAAATTTAAATAGAAACGCTCTAGCTACGGAGAGCCTTCTTTCGAAAGCAATCGAACTTGAAATTAGCCTAATTCTTATATAAGAACCATAGCTAATAAACCCCGAAAATCCTAGAGAAAGGCGGTCGGTTAACTACCCCGCGTTCGTTTAAATTCTACCGGATTGTGTTCTTATCGAAAGACGCGCGACGTTATATATATCCCGTTATCTAACGGGAATAGATATTAACTATAACTCCGCGGTAACTAAATCCCCTGACCTAATAGTTCTAAAAATAATAGAGGAAAATAGCTAATTCTACCTCTTTAATTTATATAACCAAAAGGAATAAGGAAACGATAATTCCCCCTATACGCTAGAACGTATTCTAGGCTACTAATAGCTAGAATTCCCTAGTATTATAGCTAGGGACTTTAACATTTACTACTCGTAGTAGGACCTAAGGTCCCCCTACTCGAACGGGGCCTCCGCCCTAATTAATTAGATCGAATCTAATAACCTAGACCTACTAAATACGCTAGGAGAAGGTACCTTCTATCGGCCGAACCTAGATAGGCCTACGGTAATAGATCTAATGCTCTCTAGCCGAGAGCTAACGAATAAAATAACGGACTAGTAAATACTCGAATCTATCGGATCCGACTACTTCCCTATTTTATTTCAAATCTAATTAAATAAACGAATAAACCAGGAGAAATCTAAGCAAATTAGATTTAATTACGAGAAGGCGAACTAGGATAAATTCTCTAAGATCTTTAAAGAAAAAGCCTCGAACTTTATAGAAAAGCTACGCCCCTAGCTAGCTATTCTAGAAGAGGAGAATAAAGATCTTAGCCTAGAGATTCTAAAAGACCGTTCGAAAGAAGTCTTACTTTTAGAAAAACTAGGAGAATCCCTAACTAACCTTATACGGTAAGTAGCGGACTAAGCTATTCCAAAAACTATCCCGCTAGCTAAAGCTAAACCCTAGTGGAATTCTACTCTAACGGAGGCCCGAGGGAACCTTAAACGATAAACGCGGCTTATACGACGCTTACCGGAGCTCGTAAATAAGCAAAACTTCCTAAAAACCCGTAACAAATACTTCTCCTCTATTCGTAAAGCTAAACGGGACTACTAGAATTCGTTTCTAAGTAAAAATACCCCCGAAACTATCTTTAAAGTAATAGCCTATATAAAACACCGTCCGATAGAACGAATCCCTCCGATTCGGGCTAAAAACGGCCTACTATAAGATAGCTAGAAGGGGAAAAGCTCCGCGCTAAAAGAAACGTTATTTCTATCCCCTCCTAACGCACGAATCGAAAATAACTGGATAAATTACCAGCCGGATCTAAGCTGGGAATAGCTAATTCTAGATAAAAAAGAGCTCGAACGAACGTGTTCGAACCTAATAAAAGGAACTACGCCCGGATCTAATTTAATATCCTAATAAATAATTATTCAGGCCTATAACGTATCCCCGAAAGTCTTCTATTTTGTCTATTCGAACCTTTTTAAATATAGCTACTATCTAAAGTGCTAGAGATAAGTAACGGGGGTAATTTTAAAGAAACCTAATAAGCCGGATCCCGCGAATCTAAAGACTTATAGGGTTATCTCTCTATTAAATTGCCTAGGAAAAGTACTCGAACGAGTAATAGCTAAACGCCTCGGTTTTCTAGCGGAAACGACAAACCTAATTCACCCTATATAAATAGGGGGAAGACTTAAAAAATCCGCTATAGACGCCTACTTTATTCTAACGAATTTAGTAGAGGAAAACCAAAAGGTAAAGCTAAAAATATCTACGCTATTTCTAGACGTACGCGGCGCTTACGACCACGTCGCGTAAGAATAACTCCTAGGAATTTTAAGAAAGTTAAAGCTTCCGACTAATCTACTCGCGTAGATTAGAACTTTCTTAAATTCCCGATAATTACGCCTTAGTTTTAATGGAAATATAGAAGAATTTAGTAACGTAGAAACGGGTATACTATAAGGAAGTCCTATTTCGCCGATACTATTTCTAATATATATCCGAGATCTATTTTAAACGAAATCCGCTACCTACTTATCTTATATCGACGATATCTCTTTAATAGTAAGCTCGAAAAGCTGGAAAAGAAATATAAAGATATTAGAAAGAGAAGCGGAAAGACTCTATAAACTAGGCGCGGAAAATACTATATAATTCGACCTCGAAAAAACCGAATTAATGCATTTTTCTAAAGAGAAAACGGTAAGAGATTCTACTCTAAAACTACCTACGGGTTTAGTTATAAAGCCTAAGAATCTAGTCTAATATCTAGAAGTTTTCTTAGACCCACTCCTTAATTTTAAGGAATACGTCGATATTAGAATAAGCTAAGCTCGTTCGAGCCTCTCGAGGATAAATAGACTAGCTAATATCGAAAATAGACTAAAACCTAACGCGGTACGGTAGTTATACTTAGCCTACATTACCTCCGTCTCTAACTACGGCTCCGTTTTATACTAGAATAACCAAGCGAATTTTAAACGAAAAGCTACGATACTCTAGAATCTAGCTCTACGAAAAATACTAGGCGTTTTTAAAACCGCTCTAATTACTCCCCTCGAAATAGAAGCCGCGATCCTATCCTCGGAAATTCGCTTAGAAAATAACCTCCGATTCTACGCCCTACGAAGTCTTAAATTAGACCAAAAACACCTAATTCGAAGCCTTCTAGAAAAAGAAAACAAATACGAAAGTAAGCTCGTTCGAAAAATTAGAGACTTTCTAAAAGATAAGCCGTATAACCTCGAAACGGTTAATTCTTTCTACTTTCCACCTTAGGGGCTATCTACCCCCTACTCGGTTAAAGTCTCTAAACTCTCGAAAGAAGAACAAGCTAAGAAATACCTAAACGAACTCGAAAACCCTCCGGATAACCTAATATCTATCTATACGGACGCGAGTTCGATTTCGAATAAAACCGGAATTAGACTAGCAGTTTTTATAGATAGAAACGACCCTACCTTTAAAGACGAAACTACTATTATAGTAGGAAATATCGGGGATAATAACCTAGTTTATAACGGCGAAATAGAGGCTCTTACGAGAGCCCTCGAACTCGCAGTTAAAAACGGATATACCGATAAAGATATTAGAGTCTACGCGGATAACTAGGCCGCGCTCTACCGTCTAAAAATACTATCCGGAAATCTAGGATAACTAGCGTAAATACGAGCTTTAAACGCAGCTAAAACGCTTATTCTAAAAGGAAATTTAGTTTAATTAGAATGGGTCCCCGGCTATTTTAATATACGCGGCAACGAAGAAGCAGATTCCCTAGCTAAATACGCCTATAAAATAAACCCGAATAACGAATCGACTAGCTACGTATTCTTTCGAATGCTAACGCAAGTAGATTTTATTAATTCGTAGTAAAAAATAGCGAATAAGCAAGCGGAAATAGCCTCTAAAGAGTCTTATCTAAGGCGGTTTAACTGGAAAATAAAACGAAAGTTAATAGACCTCTCTACGGAGAGAGAAACTAGCTCCGCGTTTTACCAGCTTAAAATAGGACACGGATACTTTAAGTCCTATCTAAACCGCTTTAGACTAAACTCCTCTAATAGCTACCCGTATAATAATACGGCTAAACAAACCCCCCGGCATCTAATTCTAGACTATAAAAAGTATCGACTCGAAAGAGAAGATATATATACTAGTCTAGAAACAAAAAACCCCTCCCTAGACCTCGTTTTTAATACCGAAGAAGAATAGAAGGCTCTTCTAAGCTTTTTATCGACAACTAAAATAGCTACCCGAAAGTAGCTATTAGAACTTACTTTAACGGAAGTCTAAAATACGTACTTTCGAAAAACTAACTTTAGTCTCTCCTTTAAAAAAGAAGTTATTCTCTCTTATTTTTCTTTTATCCTCTATCTCTTCTTATCTCCCTACTTACTTTCCTATTTCTTTCTAAAAAAGCACCGGCTTAGCCCCTACTATTTCTAGACTCCTTCCCGAAGAAAACCCGAATAAAAACCCCGGTCGAAATACCGGACTAGATACGTTAGTAGACTAGCCGTCTTTTATAAGCTTAGCTTATATAAGGACGTTAAACGAATAAATAAATAAATAAATAAGAGGATAGGGAATCCTACTAAGGACTAAGAGGGTCGGATATATCCCTTCTTTAGTAATAAGTCTAAGTGTTCCCTTATTACTTATAACTTCCTTTCCGATATTAGGTATAAGGGTCTAAATCGGGGTTCGGTGCCTAGTTTTAGGTTAATCTTATAGTCCTATAGTTTGTATTCCGGTAGTACGTCTTTAATTTTTTCTCTAAAAATTTCTTTAAACCGGTAGTATTCCTTAGAAACGCTATTAAGGTATTATTCGTATATCCTAGTAGGGTTATCTCCTTCTACGAGTATCGGGTAGTCTGGTTTTTCTCGTCTAGTAGTACTAATCTATTAAGTTCTTTCCTTATTCGTAGTAGTAGGGCGATACTATATTATTCTAATTACTTACTCCTTCTTTCGGATCCTTTCTAGCGTAGCTTTCGAAATTAGGCTTACGTAGGTAATCGGTTCGGTTATAGTACGTGGTTTCTATTCTAGTTCTTAATTTCGTTCTCTAGACTTAAGGGTGATTCCTCTATTATTCTAATCGTATTATATTTTCTATTTCTTTTACTAAGGAATGCCTAGAATAATATTATACTTAGGGATCCTAGTAACGTCTAGATAGATACGTTCTCTATGGTTTTTATATTCGAGGGTTAGTTTTAGGGTTTCGATAATTACCTTTCTATCTCTAAAGGAGCTAGGGAATCTATTAACGGTTCTTAGCTAATATAGTTAGTCCTTTTCTCTAGATTTTAGATTGGCTTTTTCTATAAATCGGTTTAAGACGTAGTTTCCTTATAATACGGAGTCGATAAGGGTAAGCGCTCGTCGTCTATTAATCCTTATTATAATAACCTAGTAGTTCCCGTATTCTACGGAATCCCCCTCGCTTTCTAGTAGGTGTCCTATAGTTTTTCCGGTCGATACTACTATAGTCCTATAGGGTAGGAAGCTCGCCTACTATAGCCCTAGTTTAGTAGGCGTTTCTAGTTTTTTAGGTAGTACCCGCTAATATTCTTAGCCTCCTAGTAAATAGGGTAGGCCTTAATACTATAAGTAGACTAGTAGATAGTATTATAGTTAGAGGTCTTAGGTCGTCCTTTAGTAGCCGAGGTAGTTTTCTTATCGTTAGTCCGCTAGTTACTAGTTTATTTATCTAGGTAGTTTCTACTAATATATCCGTACTTTCTATAGTAAAAGTAAAGGCCCTTTTCGCGCCGTCTTTATTCTTCCTCCGGCGCTAGCCGAGGGTTTCGTCGTTAGTTAGTATCTAAGTCTATAGGGTCCCCTAGAGGTAGGTTATTTTAGGGTTACGAGGTATTAGCCAAGTATCGAGTTTAGCCTATTTCTTATCTAAAGTTAAATAGTTATTAGTCGACTTAGATAGCCGTATTAATAGTCTCGCTAAGGTCCCTAGATAATCCTATACGGGCGAATTCGGCCTTTATATTATGCTTTAGCCCTTTATAAAAGATATATTTAAGGGATTAGTCGTTCTAATTAAGGTAGGAGGCGAGTATACGGAATTCCGTAACGTATTCTAAGACTAATCGAGTTTATCGGAGGTCCTAAATTCGAAGGGCGGCCTCCTACTCCTCGTTTTTACTACTAAAGGCTTACCTAATTACGTTGGCGAAGCGATTATAGTTAGCGAATAGGCTACTAGTTTCCGTACGTAGGATAGCCGAGCGGAAGTCCTTTCGATAGGGTTTAAACTATCGTACTACGTTATCTCGGAGGTAGGTTCCTACGAAGCGGACTCTTTCCTTATTATCCTTAAATAACGTTTTATAGAACTCGAAGTAGTTTTCTAACTAGGCTAGGAAATCGTTAAGTTTACGCTAATCTCTATCGTAGATATCGGGGGTCTTAATCTTTAGCTTAGTATCGTATCGGGTCGGTTTCGGTATCGCGGGGGTAGCTAGTATAGAAGGCTATATAGTACGGTTAACGGTAAAGGCTTATCCTTAAATAAAGTACTCTAGAAAGACTTAACCGTAGTTATCGCTAGCGTCTTCTAGTACTCTAGGTCCGTTAATTACTCGACTTAAGAAGGCTATACCCGAGGAATACGCTTCCGAAATAAGTAGTCTTATATTAAGGGCTAGGTTTCTAGGGATTAAGGGACGGATTAACTAAAGCTAATCCTCCTCCGTCGAAAGGTTATTTCTAATTTCGGTCTAGGATATTATAGTTAGTAGTTTTTAGAGTAGGTTTACCTTCGGTACCTATAAAAAGGTAGTTAAAGTATTACGCCGGGACTCTTTCTAAGGGGGTCGGGGCGCGTCGTTAGATAGCTTAGGCTTTTTAGAGGCCGATATAGTAGTAGGTAGGGGAGGTTTATTTAATAGTAGGGTAGGAATTAATTAATAAGTTAACTACGAGGGTCCTAACTACGCTAAATAAGTATAGTCTATATATAGTAAGTAATCGGTGCGATTAGTAGTAATCTATAATATTAACCTACTAATTAATACTAATTAGTAGTCCGAGCTCTATTAAGCGAGTATACGGTAGTTTAGCGTATTAGTGTCGGTAGGTATTCTACCGAGTAAGCCCCGAGTTAGTTACGTAGGCGGTAAGTAGTCGTAGGATTTCGTTATCTACCTTTTCTAGGCGACTATACCGTAATACTACTTCTAACTTCTCTATCCTCTAACGAGTATTTAGTAATAAATACTACGAATAGAGTATAGATATTATAATATCTAATAAGTTAATCTTCGTATCTAAAGACTTACGCTTAGCCTTCTATAAATTACGTTTACGTTTCGGAGGTATAGTAGAGAACTTACGGAAAGAAAAAAAATAAATAGAAAGAAAGAAAGTAAAATATAGACGAAACGAATAAATCTTTAGGCTAAAAATCTCTAAAAAGGGGGATAGTATTATAAACTCTAGAATATACGGGCTTTATAGCTATAAAAGATATAAGTCTATATAGGAAAATAAGCCGTAAGACTCTAAGAACCCTACGTATAGTAGAGCCGTACCTCTTAGTTCTATACGAGAAGACTAGAAATACGAGATAACAGCGCGTACAAAAATACTAGTAGATAATAATAACCGCCCGTATAGAAAGAACGCCTACGAATATAGCGACTAAGAAGAAAATATAGTTTAATAGAAAGTTTATAGAAGATAAAGAACTATACGAGTAAGAAATAGAAAGCCGATAAGAGTAGATACTATAGGACAAGAGTATAGTAGTAGTATCGTCCGCTAATACTATTAGAAGTCGGAAACTAGAAAATAGGTCTAAGCGCTCGCGTTATATAATAGTATTACGATCTATTTAGATTAACTTAATCGTAAGAATTCTCGCGAATAGCGCGAACCCGTATATCTTTAGCGAGCTAGATTCGCTTTCGTAGCTCGTAAACCTCTACTAATTAAGCGTTCGAGACGAACCCCTTAACGCTATACTAAGATACGGCGACCTAAAGTATAAGAGATTAGAGATTAAAGTATATACTTAGAACGTATAAGAGATTCTCCTTTTCTCTATAAGAAATTTATCTCTTTAGTAGTCTTATATATAGGGAAAACAACCTTTAATAGCTCGCGAATTGCGAAGCTAGCTAAGAATAGAAGGCGTAGAGAGTAGCGCCGCTAATAAGCGCTTCTTCTCGAAACCTATTAATAAAATAGATTTTAAGTAGTATCGAAATAACTAGTCGTAACGCTAGATCGTCTTCTAAAAGTTCCGAAAACGATTTAGCGAACCGCGTATTACTTTTCCGCCTTCTATAACGAAAGTTAAAAAAATCGGAAAGTAATCGCGGCGCTAGTTAGTAAAGTAGTACTATTAGTAAAAGCTACTATTAGCCTTTATTCTAAATCTAGACCCTACGAAATCGTAGAGTCGGAAAGAGAGACTCGTAATTTAAGAGCGGCTACTAAGTACTCGTATTAGTACCCGCTAAATTAGTATATTAAAACGAATATTAAGGAACTAGTATTATAAGCCGTACGTAAGTTCGCTATTTAATTAGAGGAGACCGGTATTCGTAAGAGTCTAGTATTCGAGTAGCGTTTTAAGGAATACGACCGTAAGAACGAGAACTAGAATTTAGAGAACCTAAAGCCTAGAATTTCTCTACGTAACTACGGATTCTAGCCGAATCTACTAGTCGAACTATCTAACTCGTTATCTCCTAGTAATTAGTTTCTCGTCTTAACGGTAAACCTAACCGAATCTAATAGTTAAATAGTAGATAAATTAGAGTAGAATTTACTATCCGGGATATAAAAGTAGAGCTTTCGGGACCTAATTATAATAACTTTATCCTCGTTAATATATTCGTTAGACCTAGAAGACGATCTTAAAGTTATTTAACTAAGATACCTACTAGTACCTATATCCGCTCGGTTAAGAAACTAGAAAGGTATTAGACTAGTAGCTCTATTCTAACCCTTAGAGATAGCCCTAAAAGCTAAAGAATCTACTATATAAGGTCTAGCTAAAGTAGAACTAAGTTATAGAAATAACGATTTAGATAACGAAGTATATAAGTTAATAGAACGCGAAGTATAGTCTAGAAATATCCGGCTATATACCTAAGACGAAGTTAACTACCTAATCGCGAAGCTCCGATAGATAATAATATAGTTAGTAGAGGAAGACTCTAATCTAGCGGTCTAGAAGATAAAAGTTTCTAATCTAACTATATAACTATAAGTCTAACCTACCTAAATACGCGTAAACCCGTAATAGAAATACGACGTATAGAAGATAATTTAGAAGATAGTTAACGAAGAGATTATAAACTCGAAACGTCGAGATAGAGAAGTATACGCGGATTTCTCTACGCTATAGAACTTAGCCTCGTAACGCGGTATAATAGAGTAAAGCTAGGATTAATATAAAGAAGATAATACTTTCTAGAATAAAGAAAACTAACTTAGTCTAGTAACTTAGAATTCGAACGACGATCCTAATTCGAGTTTAAGCTCTACCTTAAGTTCGTCGGATATAGAGGCTAAGAATAGTATACGAAAGAAGAAGAGAAAGAAGAAGAAAAAATATAGAAAGATAACTTAACTTAACTCTTTCTTAGAAGACGATAGACGCCCGCGTAAAGCGAAACGTAAGAGGTATATCTAGCGTAGAGGTTCTTTAATCTTCTCTTTCGATGACGAGTCGTCGTTAGACGAAGAAACTCGATAATAGAAATTTAAGCTAGAAGAGCTAGGTTTTTTTAACCCGGATCTAAAGCTAAAAGATAACGAAGCCGATAAAGAAATAGTAATTCGAAGCGGAAAGTTCTATTACTAAAGTATCCGCTAATTCGTAGAAGCTACTAAATACGAAATAATAGCTACCCGTAACAATATTATTCAAAGGAATTTATATAAGTGCCTAAAAGATATAATATAAGCCTAGTATATTAGCTAGCTTACGAGTAGCGACTATAAATAGCTATAAGACGGAAAACGCGTCGACCGTTAGTCGAAGAAAATACTTCGAAGATTTAAAAAGAGCCCAAGCTAAGTATAGCGCGAATTATAGCGAAAAAAGTACGGATTCTAGGAAGTATATAAAAGTTAATCCGTCGGATAATTTATCGCGGAATATATACGACTAGCGAAAGATATCGATATCTTCTTAATATAAGGCTAATTATTATAAGCGTACGAGAGAATCTACGTTTAACTACGTAGAGACCTAAGACCTCCCTCGTCTAAAATAACGATAGAGAGATATATTAAGAGAGCCGAGAAACGAGCTTTAACCTAGTAGAATCTAATAAGGAACGAGGACTATAAGATAAAGTACGCTAATATAGGCTCTTCGAGATAGAATCGTAAGTATAATTCCCGTAATAATAGGAAGCGTATCGATCGTTACTAGAAGAATCGACGTTACGGTAACTCTAATCGCTAGCGGAGTAAAGATCGCGAACGTAGTAAGAGCTATAAATATAAGCGGAATAGAAGTCGCGAACGAGATAGAGATCGTAATTTAGATTATTATAAAAAGCGTAACTAAGAAAGGAACTACGATCGAGACCGCGATAAGTAAAAGAAAGAGAAGCTATACGCTTATTATACGGATATCGATTAAGAAAGCTAGAAGGAGTTAGATCGAAAGAAGACCGACTTCTCTATTTCTAAGAGCGAGAGTACGCTATCTAGCGACGAATCGAATAACTCGGTAACTCGAAACTACTTTCTACAAACGATATTTAATAGACTAGTAGTCGTATTAAATAATCTTTAGTCGGATAACTAAGAAAGTTAAGAAACGAGACTTACTATACGAGTAATACTATCTAGTAAGTCCTAAAACGGGATTTATTAGTATTAGAATTACGTAACTATCTAGCCGTTAAGAAATAAGCTATACTTCTATATTTAGGAGGAGTATAGTAAAGGTAAGAAGATAAAGAAGCTAACCACTAGGTTAGTTAATCTAGTAATTTAAAAGACGATATAATTAGCCGCTATTCCTCCGTTAGAAGAAGTACTATAAGACCCAGAAATTATAATATATTCGAATATAATACTAGAAATCTTCCTAGAAGTAGCGTTTAGAAATTAGAATTTCTCGACGGCTAAAGCTAGACTCGGGGATAGTATTAAAGAGATAGAGGTTATAATAGATTTAGGCTATCGTATATTAATCTTAGATCGATCTTTACTAAGTAAAGCCGGAATTAGTAGCTTCTAGCTAATATAAATAAAGAATCTAATTTTAGTAGCTAGAATTAACGGAGAACTAATATACTATAAAGAGTATATTCTACTAAGATTTAGATTTAGAGCTTAGTCTAAAGGCGCCTAAATCTAGATTTCGTTTATTTAAGAAATTTACCTAGTTAAAGATTATTAAAGAACGATTCTAGTATAAATAGATATTATAAGACCTATTAGAATAATACTAGACGTACTAGAATAAACGATTAAGGTTATAACCTACTAAGATACTAGAATACTAATAGAAACTAGAATACGCTCTAAATAAGTAATAAACGGCGTAAAAGCTAGAGCGAAACGCGATATAGTTCTATTAGTAAAGTCGATTATACCGGTAAAGATTTAATTTATAAAGGTCTTATTAGAAGGAAGAGATTTCGAATTTATCTCTAAGAAGTAAGAAGACGGTAAGATTAGAATAATAACCTATATATATATAATAGATTAGAACTTAGAGGCCGTATAGATACGTAATAACTTAGACGAGTCTATTACGATTCTAAAATACTACCTACTAGGTTATCTATATAATATCGAGGTATTACGCTTAGTATAAATCGATAGCGACGATTATATACTAGTAGGCTTAAACGCCGATAATATTAATCCGTTAATAGAAACTATACTAGATAATAGCGTTATAGTCTATAGCGACGAGGAAACTATATAAGCCCTAGTAGAGGTAGTAAATCGCTATTCTAATCTATAGAAGAATAAACCTTTAGCCGTAAAAATTTCTATCGAAGATTATATAGAAATACCGCTAAAAGAGAACTAGAGCGAATTAACGAAGTTAGCTACGAAGATTTATCTACTATTAGTAAAAAAGAGAGGGATTATTAATAAAGTCTTCGATAAGCTTTACGACTAAGAAAAGTTAAGCTAGATAAGAAAATATATCGTCTTCGGCTTTCTAGTCTTCGTAGTATAGAGATAGATTAGAAAAAATAACGTCTAGATAGAGAAGCTTAGAGTAGTAGTAGATATCCGCGGCCTTAATAGAATTTCGTAGAAGAACTCGTATCTAGTTCTAAGTTAGAATAATATTATTAACGCGATACGAGGGTATCGATATATTATAGTCGTTAACGTAATATCCTTCTTTTACTAATAGTATTACGGTATAGTCGCCTAGAAAAGGCGGATAACGAAACCCTACAACTACTTACCGCCTACGTAACTAACTCGGGGCTTACTCGGTAGAATACCTACCGATACTAATACGCTAAACCACCGTATACTCGCTTAGTAGAGCTCGGACCACTAATTAGTATTAATTAGTAGGTTAATATTATAGATTACTACTAATCGTACCGATTACTTACTATATATAAACTACACTTATTTAGCGTAGTTAGAACCCTCGTAGTTAACTTATTAATTAATTTCTACCCTACTATTAAATGAACCTCCCCTACCTACTACTATATCGGCCCTAGAAAGCCTAAGCTATCTAACGACGCGCCCCGACCCCCCTAGAAAGAGTCCCGGCGTAATACTTTAACTACCTTTTTATAGGCACCGGAGGTAAACCTACCCTAAAAACTACTAACTATAATATCCTAGACCGAAATTAGGAATAACCTCTCGACGGAGGAGAATTAGCTTTAGTTAATCCGTCCCTTAATTCCTAAAAACCTAGCCCTTAATATAAGACTACTTATTTCGAAAGCGTATTCCTCGGGTATAGCCTTCTTAAGTCGAGTAATTAACGGATCTAGAGTACTAAAAGACGCTAGCGATAACTATAGTTAAGTCCTTCTAGAGTACTTTATTTAAGGATAAGCCTTTACCGTTAACCGTACTATATAGCCTTCTATACTAGCTACCCCCGCGATACCGGAACCGACCCGATACGACACTAAGCTAAAGATTAAGACCCCTAATATCTACGATAGAGATTGGCGTAAACTTAACGATTTCCTAGCCTAGTTAGAAAACTACTTCGAGTTCTATAAAACGTTATTTAAGGATAATAAGGAAAGAGTCCGCTTCGTAGGAACCTACCTCCGAGATAACGTAGTACGATAGTTTAAACCCTATCGAAAGGACTTCCGCTCGGCTATCCTACGTACGGAAACTAGTAGCCTATTCGCTAACTATAATCGCTTCGCCAACGTAATTAGGTAAGCCTTTAGTAGTAAAAACGAGGAGTAGGAGGCCGCCCTTCGAATTTAGGACCTCCGATAAACTCGATTAGTCTTAGAATACGTTACGGAATTCCGTATACTCGCCTCCTACCTTAATTAGAACGACTAATCCCTTAAATATATCTTTTATAAAGGGCTAAAGCATAATATAAAGGCCGAATTCGCCCGTATAGGATTATCTAGGGACCTTAGCGAGACTATTAATACGGCTATCTAAGTCGACTAATAACTATTTAACTTTAGATAAGAAATAGGCTAAACTCGATACTTGGCTAATACCTCGTAACCCTAAAATAACCTACCTCTAGGGGACCCTATAGACTTAGATACTAACTAACGACGAAACCCTCGGCTAGCGCCGGAGGAAGAATAAAGACGGCGCGAAAAGGGCCTTTACTTTTACTATAGAAAGTACGGATATATTAGTAGAAACTACCTAGATAAATAAACTAGTAACTAGCGGACTAACGATAAGAAAACTACCTCGGCTACTAAAGGACGACCTAAGACCTCTAACTATAATACTATCTACTAGTCTACTTATAGTATTAAGGCCTACCCTATTTACTAGGAGGCTAAGAATATTAATGGTACTACCTAAAAACTAGAAACGCCTACTAAACTAGGGCTATAGTAGGCGAGCTTCCTACCCTATAGGACATAGTAGTATCGACCGGAAAACTATAGGACACCTACTAGAAAGCGGGGGATTCCGTAGAATACGGGAACTACTAGGTTATTATAATAAGGATTAATAGACGACGAGCGCTTACCCTTATCGACTCCGAATTATAAGGAAACTACGTCTTAAACCGATTTATAGAAAAAGCCAATCTAAAATCTAGAGAAAAGGACTAACTATATTAGCTAAGAACCGTTAATAGATTCCCTAGCTCCTTTAGAGATAGAAAGGTAATTATCGAAACCCTAAAACTAACCCTCGAATATAAAAACCATAGAGAACGTATCTATCTAGACGTTACTAGGATCCCTAAGTATAATATTATTCTAGGCATTCCTTAGTAAAAGAAATAGAAAATATAATACGATTAGAATAATAGAGGAATCACCCTTAAGTCTAGAGAACGAAATTAAGAACTAGAATAGAAACCACGTACTATAACCGAACCGATTACCTACGTAAGCCTAATTTCGAAAGCTACGCTAGAAAGGATCCGAAAGAAGGAGTAAGTAATTAGAATAATATAGTATCGCCCTACTACTACGAATAAGGAAAGAACTTAATAGATTAGTACTACTAGACGAGAAAAACCAGACTACCCGATACTCGTAGAAGGAGATAACCCTACTAGGATATACGAATAATACCTTAATAGCGTTTCTAAGGAATACTACCGGTTTAAGAAAATTTTTAGAGAAAAAATTAAAGACGTACTACCGGAATATAAACTATAGGACTATAAGATTAACCTAAAACTAGGTACTAAACCCCGATTTAGACCCTTATATCTAATATCGGAAAGGGAGTTATAAGTAATAAGGGAATACTTAGACTTATTACTAAAGAAGGGATATATCCGACCCTCTTAGTTCTTAGTAGGATTCCCCGTCCTCTTTATACTAAAGCCCGGAGGTAAGTTACGCCTCTATATAGATTATAGATTCCTAAACGATATTACTATTAAAGACCGCTACCCTCTACCTCGTATCGACGAACTAAGGGATCGCCTCTCCGGAGCGCGGTTCTTTACTAAGCTAGACCTACGGAATAGGTACTACCTTATCCGAATTAAGGAAGAATATAAATGGAAAACTATATTTAGAACTCGATACGGCCTATATAAGTACTTAGTAATATCTTTCGAACTTACTAACGCTCCTGCTATATTCTAAGCCCTCGTTGACTACGTTCTACGGGAATACCTAGACCGATTCTATATAGTCTACCTCGACGATATTCTAATATACTTAGAAACCCTTAAAGAATATAAGAAATATATATCTAAAGTCCTCTAAAAACTACTCGAATATAACCTCTCCGTTAAACTAGAAAAATACACCTTCTATACCTAAAAGGTAGAATTCCTAGGCTTTATTATTAAACTAGGAAAGGTAGTTATAAACCTAAAAAAGGTAGAAGATATTCTAAAGTAGCTAGAACTAAAGAACGTTAAAGAAATATAAGCCTTTTTAGAATTTACTAACTTCTACCGACGATTTATCGAACGATACTTATATATAGCCGAACTACTAATCCGACTTACCCGAAAGGATACCCTCTTCGCCTAGAAGGAACCCTAGTAAGAGGCGTTTAACTAACTTAAAAGGGCCTTCGTAGAAGTACCGGTACTAATTATATTCGACCCCGATAAGCTACTCTACCTCGAAACCGACGTATCTAACTATACTATCGGCGCCACCCTTAGCTAGCCAGACGATAAGGGAAGGTTATACCCTATTACGTATTACTCCTAAAAAATATCGCCTACGGAATTTAATTACGAGATATATAATAAAGAACTACTCGTAATTATTATCGTATTTAAGAAATAGCGATACTACCTTAAGGGAGCTAACTACGAAATCACGGTATATTCGGATTATAAGAATCTAGAATACTTTATAACTACTAAGGTATTAAATAGAAGATAAGTATAATAGGTAGAATAACTCGCCCCCTTCTACTTTAAGATCTACTACCGTAAAGAAAGTAAAAATAGTAAGGCCGACGTACTTAGCCGTAGAGCCGACTACGTAGAAGGAAAGCTAGAACTATTACTAGTAGTACTACGATAAAATAGCGACGGTACGTTAGGCTCTAACCGCCCCCGAATTATTAAAGAATCCGACGTATCCTAGGAAGAACGAATACTAGCACCTATTATAAGGCTAGGGAGCCCTATCGACGACGACGAACCTCTACGAGACCTAATACTAGAGTAAGAGCCGGAGGACGAAGAGGAACCGCCGGATAAGGAACCTATACTAACACTTAGAGAAACTACGAAAGAAATAGTAAACGAGGAAGGAGATAATACCGCTACTTAGGAATAAATTATCTAAGGAAAATATAATAATAATCCGCTATTCTAAGAACTACTTTAACGAATAGATACCTCCGAATATAACGACTCTAACCTAGTCTAAGACTATAGAGGTAATATACTATTCCGCGGAAAAATCTACGTATCTATACCCCTACGTAAACGGCTAATAAAGAAATACTACGAGTTCGTAGTTTACGAATACCTAGAAAGAATAAGAACCTTAAAACGGCTTATAAGATACTTCTACTTTCCCTAAATAAGGAAAATAGTAGAGAAAGTCATCTAGGAATATAACGAATACGTAAAGAATAAGGCGGCACGATATATACTATACGGATAACTATAGCTTATTATAATACTAACTAAACCCTAGAAATCGGTTATAATAGATTTTATTACCGACCTACTAAATTTAGTAGACCCCGTAACTAAAGTACGATATAATACTATCCTATTTATCGTCGACCGTCTAATAAAATAGGCATACTTTATCCCTTATAATAAGAAAATCGGAGTAGAGGGCTACGCCTACCTCTTTCTTAGATATATCTTCGCCTACTATAGGATGCCTAAGAAACTAATTACGAACCGAGACCTACAATTTAGAGCTAAGTTCTAGTAAACCCTAGTCTATAAGTTAGAAACTAAATATAAGATATTAATAACGGTATACCCGTAAACTAATAGATAAACGGAACGAACTAACTAGATACTAGAATAGTACCTAAGATTCTACCTAAACTATAGATAAAATAACTAGGTCGAACTCCTACTATTAGCCTAATACGCGTATAATAGTATATTAATAGAAGCTATATAAACTACGCCCTTCTACGCTAACTACGGATTCGACTCTACTATCTTCGGAGAACCCTAGATCTGCGAAGTACTCGCCTAAAAAGCTATACTTAGAGTAGACTAGCTATACGAACTATACTAGGAACTAGCCCGAGATATTAAATTTACTATATATCGAATAGCTATATACTATAATAAACGGCGCTAGACGTCGCCGCCCCTAAAGGAGGGGGATAAAGTCTAGCTCCTTAGAAAAAATATTAAAATAATATAATTAAACGATAAATTAGACTATAAGAAAATCGGACCCTACTAAATTAAGAAAAAACTTTTACCTATTTTCTTTAAACTTAGATTACTAGAATAAGTAGGTATATACCTAGTTTTCTATATCTCTTTACTCGAACCTATATATAGTAACGCCGAACCTAACCTAGAACTTAAAATATACCCCGATAACGCCGATAAAGAATAGGACGTAGAGAAAATCCTAGATAGAGACTAGATCGACGGTTAATTTAAGTACCTTATTAAATAGAAAGGAGCGGATTCCGCCGGGAACCCGTAGAAACCCTTATAGGAACTAATCTCTTACCTTAACTACGAGGAACTTATCTATAAATACTACCGATAAAACTCTAACCGCCTAAACCTAGAGTATTATCCTACGACGTAAACCTTAGAGGAGGCGTTAAGGATATCTAAAACTAGTCTACCGGTGCCTCTTAAGGAACTAGCCCGTCGGAATCCGCTACGTTACTACCGCCTAAACTAGATAATAAGGACCTCTAAGCCGCCCGCGCCTCTTACGCCTCCTTAGCCGTAATAGCCGCTAACTCCCGCTTAAATAACTTCTAACTCCGGGAATCTAGAAAGGAAAGTATTCGTAATAGGCGGATTATCTTAGACCGAGAAGTAGCGGTACGACGAACTAAACGTTAAGCCTCCTCTTATAACCGCTAAATCTTAGCCTTATCCCTTTCGATCTCGCGCTAGGTCTACTTAATCTAAGCCCGTACCCGGTTCCGTTATTAATCTATACGACGAAACTTAATAGGGGAAGCTATATTAGAAGGAAAGGAATAAAAGTAGCCTCACTTAGTATACTCGTAATACCTCTTAGAATCCGGCGATATAAGATAACGAAGATAAGGTCTCTCTACGTAAAAAGAATAACGTCTAAGAGCGTTAGTACCGTTACGAAGGATACGGGTAAGAAGCGCGTATCGACGAGCGGAACTAGATATAACGATAAGAAATAACCTTAAGAAAACTAAGTAGAGAGCTTAACTACCTTTATACTCGATCTTCGGGCCGAAGGTTATCTAGAGGGGGGATAGTATTACGGTATAGTCGCCTAGAAAAGACGGATAACGAAATCCTACGACTACTTACCGCCTACGTAACTAACTCGGGGCTTACTCGGTAGAATATCTACCGATACTAATACGCTAAACTACCGTATACTCGCTTAGTAGAGCTTAGACTACTAATTAGTATTAATTAGTAGGTTAATATTATAGATTACTACTAATCGTACCGATTACTTACTATATATAGACTATACTTATTTAGCGTAGTTAGGACCCTCGTAGTTAACTTATTAATTAATTCCTACCCTACTATTAAATAAACCTCCCCTACCTACTACTATATCGGCTCTAGAAAGCCTAAGCTGTCTAACGACGTGCCTCGACCCCCCTAGAAAGAGTCCCAGCGTAATAAATAGATAGTAAAAGAAGCCGACCGTTATAAATTAACGATTAATTCGTATCGCGATTAAGAATTCTTTAACGTAGCGATTATAAGTTATATTAACTTAATATTATACGTCTAGAGATAACTAGACGCGATTCTAAGAAAATATTATACCTTTTATAAAGTCTATATCGACGATATTACGATATATAGTCGTATATTATAGGAATACCTAGAATACCTTAATAAGGTCTTCTAGAAGCTAGACCGAATCGGAATTAGCCTCGTACTAAAAAAGAGTTTTATCGGATACCCGTATATAATACTACTAGAATAGAAAGTTAATACTTTTAGGCTAGGCTTAACGGAAGAACGCACTAAGGCTCTTATAGAGATATCGTTTTCTAAAACGCTTAAGAATTTAGAGTACTAGATTAGCGTAACCGGGTTTTTATAGAGTAAGATTCTCTATTACGCCGCTATTATTAAGCCCTTAATAGACTATAAGATAGCCTTACTAAGAGTAAGCCCTAAGAAGAGTAACGTAAGAAAGGCCTTTACTAAACGGACGAAAGTTATTCCGCTAAAAGAACGAAGAGCGGTATACGAAGCTATTCGAGCGTATCTAAGAAATCCTCTATAGCTAGTATATTACGACCTAAACCGTAGATTATACGTAGATATCGATACGTTAAAACTTAGTATAGGCGCTTTAGTATACTATATAGAGGGAGACCTAGATTCTATTATATTTAACGGAAAGGTCTAACTATAGAAAGACGCGAAAATTTAACCGATTATATTCCTCTCTAAAGCGCTAAAGTTAGCTAAAATACGATACTAGCCTATAGAGCTTAAAGTAGTTAGAATAGTATAGACCTTACGTAAAATTAAGTACTTAATATACGTAGGCCTAAAATAGAATATATACTTCTTTATATATTACTATACGATAACGTTTATCGCTTAGTATTATAATCTATAAACGACGTTAGCGATAGATAAGATAAACCTAAAGTTAGTTATAGCTAGCTAGTATATCTTCTAATTTAAACTTAAAGTTTTATATAGGCCTAGCCGTACGTATCTAGTACTAGACGTACTAAGTCGCTTACTTATAAAGCTAGATTAAGCGTAAGACGATAATATATTAGAAATTCTTAACCTAACTAATATCTTTACGGTTATAGTAGTTAAGTTATTAGACGAGTTTAAACGTAAGATCTAGTAAGGTTATAACGTCGACCCGTATTAGATTCGTATCTAAAACGTATTAATAGTAATTTAGAAGACGGACCGAGTGGACGCGAAAGCGAGAGCTAAGCACTAGGGCCGTTAGATAAATTAGAATTCGTAGAAAAGACCGCGCGCGAACGATAAATCTAAGCTACGCGATTAGTAAAATTAAGAGTAAGGTAATTAGTAACGTAACGAAGATAGAGTAGAGCGTAAAGAGGTAGCTATCTAAGGCGATAGTAACTAGCCTAAAGAAGAGTACTAGTAGGCCGAGACGGAGTTATAGAAAAGGCTATAAGGAAATAAGTAGCGGAAATCGAATAACGAAATAACGCTTAGACGAGTCGTAAGTAGTATAGTATAATAAGAGACAGCTAGTAAAGTAGCGCGGGAAGAGGTAGTCGACAGATTAGTAAGCGAAAATATAAAGGATAGAGCCGTATAGAACCCTAGAGTTAAAGTATAAATCTCGATACGCTAACTAAGGCCGCTAACCTAAGAAAGAAATATCGTCTCGGCTACGAAGTAAAATAACTAAAATCGATAAAGTACTCGATTAAGACGGTTAATAAGGGCGCTATATATATAGATACTTAAAGATAAAGACGAGCCTCTCGAGGCGGTATAAGAACTTCGTTTTTTTCTAAGGAACGGCTTAATCTATTACGTAGATCTAGAAGATAGCTACTACTATTTCTATATTCTAACCTTAGTAGAGAAGGAAATCTTCGAGATAGCGTACGATAAGTAGAATTATAGAGGATTTTAGAGATCCTATAATAGGATTAGAACCTCGATATTTATTAAGAATCTAGTAAAGAAGCTCTAGAACTACCTAAAATAGTACCTAAAATATTAATTATACGTAATAAAACGCTATTAATTATATAGAGAGCTATATTTAATTTATAAGCCGGCTATTCTAAGAGAGATCTAAACTATAAACTTTATCGTAAAACTCTCCCTAATAAAAAAAGCTTATAATACTCTTTTAATCGTAATCTATAAGGTTACTAAGAAAGTCCTATTACTTAAAGAAAAAGAAAACTAGAAAGCGGAGACGTAGGCGGATCGATACGTTAAGACTATACTATTCTACGGATAGGGCCTACTATATATTTAAATTATAGATCGAGATCCCCGCTTTATATCTAACTTCTAGAAGCAAGTATATTAAAAGCTAGAAATCGCCTAATATATAACTATAGCCTACTACTTATAAGCGAACGGGTAAAGCGAACGTATAAACTAAATAATAGAAATAGCTATACGCTACTACGTTATAACGTTTCTAGATAGCGAATATATTACGAACCCTAGAATATACGGGCGTTACAGCTATAAAAGGTATAAACCCGTACGGATAGGAAGTAGGAAGTCGATAAGAAGGAGCGCGGCGGGACGATAATACTAGCCGCTCGTACGATTAAGGAAGTCGGGAATCGGAAAACGAACCTAAGCGCCGCGTATTACGTACGGCCTACTTTAGATCTCTATAAATCTAAGCACCGTATATCTACCCCCGATAAATCTACTATACCTAGATCTAGATTATTATAGCTTTACTATAGTATATAGACACGCTCGTTAGATAGTATTTTAACCCTCGTAGTTAACTTAAAGTTCTAATTTAATACTATATTAACTTAGAGGTAATAAGGCCTATCGAACTTCTATATTACGTAACTTCTTATTCTATTATTGCTCCCCTTTTCTCGTCTTTAAGGTAAACCCTTCGATAAACCCGAACCTACTAGGTAACTCCGAAGCCTAGTAATAAAGGCCCCGTCGTTATACTTTAACTACTATCCTTATAGGAAAGAAAGTAATTTAATTAGAAAAATAGGAAGTATTTCCTTACTCTAAGAAGTACTAATAGTATTAGCTATTATTATAGGACGTATCTAAAAGTAGTAAAGACGCATGTATAGAATACTCTAGACTCGTAGTAACCGCCGTAATATAGTACGGTAGTAGGAAACTAATACCCTAATATACCGACTAACGAGGAGCTACTTAATATAATCCTAGAACTTCGAAATAAAAACGTAATTCTACGTATCTAGCTTACCTAGGTACTAGCTCTACTACCGGCTACTAAGGTTAAGGTCCCGAAACTAGACCTATACTACGGAGACCGAAAAAAGACCTAAGCCTTTATTACGTAGCTAAATAACTATATATACTTTATATACGGTAACTTCGCTAGCCCCGCTGAATAAGTTCTATACGCTAGTACCTACCTTAGAGGATCGGCGGAATAATAGTTCCGACCTTTTAAGCGAGAGTACTAGAAGAAACCCGTATACTTATAGTTCGAAGTAACCTCGATAATCTTTAGCGACTACTAAAACTTTACGAAGTAGCTTAAGATAGCCTTTAGCGGTGTCGACGAGAACCGTCTAGCTACTAGAACCCTTATAAGTCTAAAATAGAAAGAAACGGTATAAGACTATATAGCTAAATTCTAAGACGTAGTATACCTCGTAGATAGACACTCTAATCTTACGCTACGTACCTTCTACTACTAAGGGCTAAGGGACGAGATTAAAGAAGCTATAACGTACTATAAGAAACTAGAAACTCTTAACGATATAATTAAGCTAGCCCTACTTATAGATAAGCGCCGTATAGAGAGGTAGTTCGATAAGAAAGGGTATAACGCTAATACCTTAAGATAAGCTAGGCCTCGCTATACTTAAGAAGGAGGCGACGCTATAGAAATAGATAATATAGTCTAGCGAGATAGAGGTAGGAATAAGAAGAACGGCGATAATAAGGGTAAGAAAAGAGAATAGAGTAAGAAAGAAAAAGAGCTCTATAAGAAAGGACTATATATCTAATATAGAGATAAATAGAGCGTAGGATATAAATACTTAAAGAAAGAGTTACGAGAAGTAGCGGTAACTATCTAGGGATAGAAGGCGCTACAAGAAATCGCCGCTATAAAAATAGTAGATTATATAGCCTAAAGTTAGATAGCGTACTATAACGATAATTATACTATCTACTAGAGCGATAAGGACGCTATAGAGTAGTTGTTACGGCGCAGCAAGAAGGGAAGGAGAGGAAGTGCTGAGCTGGAGGAAATCGGACCCACCAACACAACACAGCCAAGATACAAGACGCCCGTGGCCACCCCGATGACTCAGCAACAACACCGCGGTCACAATGCCAAGGCCTGACCACTCAACCTGACCACCAGAACCACCGCGGTCACGGCCAGCGGTCACACCCACCATCTCCTACAGTATATAGAGCACACTCGTTCACAGTAGATAGGACCCCCGTGGTCAACTTGTCAATTGATTCCTACCCTACTATTGTACGAACCTCCCCTGCCTACCACTGTATTGGCCCCTAGAAAGCCCAAGCTGCCTGACGACGCGCCTCGACTCCCCCAGAAAGAGTCCCGGCGTAACACTTTGACCACCTTTCTTAGGCACCGGAGGTAACCCCACCCTGAAAACTACTAACCATGACATCCTGGACCGAAATCAGGAACAACCTTCCGACGGAGGAGGAACAGCTTCAGTCAATCCGTCCCTTGATCCCTGGAAACCCAGCTCTTAACATGAGGCTGCTCATTTCGGAAGCATATTCCTCGGGCATAGCCTCCTTGAGTCGAGCAATCAACGGACCCAGAGTACCAGAGAACGCCAGTGAGGACTGCGGCCAAGTCCTTCTGGAGTACTTCATTCGAGGACAAGCCTTTACTGTCAACCGTACTATGCGGCCCTCCACCCCAGCCACCCCCGCGACATCAGAATCGACCCCCCACAACACCAAACTAAAGATCAAGACCCCCGACACCTACGATGGGGATCGGCGTAAGCTCAACGACTTCCTGGCCCAACTAGAGAATTACTTCGAATTCTACAAAGCATCATTCAAGGACGATGAGGAAAGGGTCCGCTTTGCAGGAACCTACCTCCGAGGTAACGCAGCACGGTGGTTCGAACCCTATCGAAAGGATTTCCGCTCGGCCATCCCACGTACGGAAACCAGTAGCCTGTTCGCCAACTACAATCGCTTCGCCGACGCAATCAGACAAGCCTTTGGTAGCAAGAACGAGGAGCAGGAGGCCGCCCTTCGAATTCAGGACCTCCGACAAACCCGATCAGTCTCGGAATATGTCACGGAATTCCGCATGCTCGCCTCCTACCTCAATTGGAACGACCAATCCCTCAAATACATCTTCTACAAGGGCCTAAAGCACAATGTGAAGGCCGAATTCGCCCGCACCGGATTACCCAAGGACCTTAGCGAGACCATCGACACGGCCATCCGAGTCGACCAACAACTGTTCAATTTCAGACAAGAGACAGGCCAAACCCGATACTCGGCCAACACCGCGCAACCTCGAAACAACCTACCTCGGGGACCCCATGGACTTAGATGCCAACCAACGACGAAACCCGGCTGGCGCCGGAGGAAGAACAGCGACGGCGTGAAAGGGTCTTTGCTTCCACTGTGGAAAGCACGGACATATCAGCAGAAACTGCCCAGACAAACGAACCAGCAACCAGCGAACCAACGACAAGAAAACCACCTCGGCTACTGAAGGACGACCGGAGACCCCCAACCATGACACCATCCACTGGTCCACTTGTAGCATCGAAGCCTGCCCCATTCACCAGGAAGCTAAGAACATCAGCGGGTACCACCCAAAAAACTAGAAACGCCTACTGAACTGGGGCTACAGCAGGCGAGCCCCTGCCCCACAGGACCATAGCAGCATCGACCGGAAAACCACAGGACACCCACCAGAAAGCAAAGGAGACGCAGAATACGGGAACCACTGGGTTGTCGTGACAAAAATCAATGGACGCCGAGCGCTCACCCTCATCGACTCCGCATCACAAGGGAACTACGTCTCAAACCGATTTGCAGAAAAAGCCAACCTAAAACCCAGAGAAAAGGACCAACCATATCAGCTGAGAACTGTTGATGGATCCCCCAGCTCCTTTGGAGATGGAAAGGTAATCATCGAAACCCCGAAACTGACCCTCGAATACAAAAACCACAGGGAACGTATCTGTCTAGACGTTACCAAGATCCCCAAGTATGATGTCATTCTCGGCATCCCTTGGCAGAAGAAATGGAAAATACAATACGATTGGGACAATGGAGGAATTACCCTCAAGTCCAGAGAACGAAACCAAGAACCAGAATGGAAACCACGCACCATAGCCGAACCGATTACCCACGTAAGCCTAATTTCGAAAGCTGCGCTGGAAAGGACCCGAAAGAAGGGGCAAGCAATTGGAATGATGTGGTATCGCCCCACCACTACAAACAAAGAAAGAACCCGACAGATTAGTGCCACCAGACGAGAAAAACCAGACTACCCGACACCCGTGGGAGGAGATGACCCCACCAGGATACACGAACAGTACCTTGATGGCGTTCCTAAGGAATACCACCGGTTCAAGGAAATTTTCAGAGAAAAGATCGAAGACGCACTACCGGAACACAGACCATGGGACCACGAGATCAACTTGAAACCAGGCACTGAACCCCGATTTGGACCCCTATATCCAATGTCGGAAAAGGAGTTACAAGCAATGAGGGAACACTTGGACTTACTACTGAAGAAGGGATACATCCGACCCTCTCAATCCTCAGCAGGATTCCCCGTCCTCTTCGTACCAAAGCCCGGAGGCAAGTTACGCTCTGTGTGGATTACCGATCCCTGAACGACATTACCATCAAAGACCGCTACCCTCTACCCCGCATCGATGAACTAAGGGATCGCCTCGGGGCACGATTCTTCACCAAGTTAGACCTGCGGGATGGGTACCACCTTATCCGAATCAAGGAAGGACATGAATGGAAAACCGCATTCAGAACTCGATACGGTTTGTACGAGTACTTGGTAATGCCTTCGGACTTACCAACGCCCCTGCCACATTCCAAGCCCTTGTCAACCACGTCCTACGAGAATATCTGGACCGATTCTGCACAGCCTACCTCGACGACATCCTGATCTACTCAGAAACCCTTGAAGAACACAAGGAACATGTATCCAAAGTCCTCCAGAAACTACTCGAATACAACCTCTCCGTCAAACCAGAAAAATGTACCTTCCATGCCCAAAGGGTAGAATTCCTAGGCTTTATCATCGAACCAGGAAAATAGTCATGGACCCAAAAAGGTGGAAGACATCCTGAAGTGGCCAGAACCAAGGAACGTCAAAGGTACAAGCCTTTTAGGGTTTGCCAACTTCTACCGACGATTCATCAAACGATACTCGCATGTAGCCGAACCCCTAATCCGACTCACCCGAAAAATACCCTTTCACCTGGGAAGCACCCCAACAAGAGGCGTTTGATCAACTCAAAAGGGCCTTCGTAGAAGCGCCGGTACTCCTCATGTTCGATCCTGACAAGCCACTCTACCTCGAAACTGACGCATCCGACTATGCCATTGGCGCTACCCTCAGCCAGCCAGACGACGAGGGAAGATTACACCCTATCGCGTATTACTCTCGCAAAATGTCACCCGCCGAGCTCAATTACGAGATACACGACAAAGAACTGCTTGCGATCGTCACAGCGTTCAAGGAATGGCGACACTACCTTGAGGAGCTAACTACGAAATCACGGTATACTCGGATCACAAGAACCTGGGATACTTCACAACCACCAAGGTGTTAAACAGAAGACAAGTACGATGGGCAGAACAACTCGCCCCTTCTACTTCAAGATCCACTACCGCAGGGAAGTGAAAACGGCAAGGCCGACGCACTTAGCCGCAGAGCCGACCACGTGGAAGGAAAGCCAGAACTATCACCAGCAGTACTACGACAAAATGACGACGGCACGTTAGGCCCCAACCGCCCCCGAATCATTGAAGAATCCGACGCACCCTGGGAAGAACGAATACTGGCACCCATCATAAGGCTAGGGAGCCCCATCGACGACGACGAACCTCCACGAAACCCAACACCAGAGCAGGAGCCGGAGGACGAAGAGGAACCGCAGGACGAGGAACCCATACCAACACTTGAAGAAACCACGGAAGAGGCAGTAAACGAGGAAGAAGATGACACCGCCACTTGGGAACAAATCATCCAAGGAAAATATAACAATGATCCGCTATCCCAAGAACTGCTTCAACGAATAGGCACCCCCGAACATGACGACCCCGACCTAGTCCAAGACCATAGAGGCAACATACTATTCCGCGGAAAAATCTACGTACCCACACCTCTGCGCAAACGGCTGACAAAGGAATACCACGAGTCCGCAGTTCACGGACACCCAGGAATGACAAGAACCTTGGAACGGCTTAAGACACTTCTACTTTCCCGAATGAGGAAAGTAGTAGAGAAAGTCATCCAGGAATGTGACGAATGCGCAAAAACAAGGTGGCACGACATGCACCATACGGACAACTACAGCTCATCACAACACCAACCAAACCCTGGGAATCGGTCACAATGGATTTTATCACCGACCTGCCAAATTCAGTAGACCCTGTGACTAAAGCGCGACACAACGCCATCCTGGTCATTGTCGACCGTTTGACAAAATGGGCAAACTTCATCCCTTGCAACAAAAAAATCGGAGCAGAAGGCTGCGCCTACCTCTTCCTCAGATATGTCTTCGCCCACCACGGGATGCCCAAGGAACTAATCACGGACCGAGACCCACGATTCAGAGCTAAGTTCTGGCAAACCTTGGTCCACAAGTTAGGAACTAAACACAAGATGTCAACAACGGCACACCCGCAAACCGATGGACAAACGGAACGAACCAACCAAACGCTAGAACAGTACCTAAGATTCTACCTGAATTACAGGCAAAACAACTGGGTCGAACTCCTGCCACTAGCCCAATACGCGTACAACAGCACATCAACGGAAGCCACACAAACCACGCCTTTCTACGCCAACTACGGATTCGACCTCACCGCCTTCGGAGAACCCCAGATCTGCGAAGTACTCGCCCAAAAAGCTATGCTCAGAGCAGACCAGTTACGCGAGCTACACCAGGAACTGGCCCGAGACATCAAATTCACCGCATACCGAATGGCCATGTACTACGACAGACGGCGCCAGGCGTCGCCGCCCCTAAAGGAGGGGGATAAAGTCTGGCCTCAGAAAAACATCAAAACAACACGATCGAACGACAAATTGGACCACAAGAAAATCGGACCCTACCAAATTGAGAAAGAACTTTCACCTGTTTCCTTTAAACTCAAATTGCCAGAACAAGTGGGAATACACCCAGTTTTCCACATCTCGTTACTTGAACCCGCACACAGCAACGCCGAACCTGACCCAGAACTTGAAATACACCCCGATGACGCAGACAAAGAATGGAACGTAGAGAAAATCCTGGATGGAGACTGGATCGACGGTCAATTCAAGTACCTCATCAAATGGGAAGGAGTGGATCCCGCCGGGAACCCGTGGAACCCTCATGGGAACCAATCTCTACCTTAACTGCGAGGAACTCATCCAGGAATACCACCGACGAAACCCTGACCGCCCAAACCCAGAGCATCCTCCCACGACGCGAACCCGGCAGGCGGGGTCAAGGCCACTCGATAACGATCAAGAGACCTCAGGCACGCCACCGTGCTCGAGTGCGCGCCCACCGCCCGGAGACCCGGCAGACCAACGTGACAAGCCAGTCTCATCATCCGAACCCGCGGAACATCCTGAGGCTCCCGCCCCTCTCGAGCCGCAGCCTCCCGCTCCAATCGTTCCTCCTCTTCCAAGGCAGCCATTTCCCGGGCAAACAAAGAAGCATTCCGACGCTCCACATGGCGCAATAACCGACGCAATTGACGCTCCTTCCGCTGGGCGTCCCGAAAACGACGAGCGGCCGCCTGCGCCTCACGCGCCGCCGCAGCCGCAGCCTCGGCAGCCCGATCAGCAGCCTCCGCAGCAGCGTCAGCCCCAGCCTCTTCAGCAGCTACCTGACCTTCAGCCGCTTCAAGGCGGCGAAGCAAGTCCTCACGAGCCCTATCCAGACGACGAACTAGGAGACCAGTCAACAACCCGTCAAGACGTTACAGGAATAACTTACATTCAGCATCCAGAGGACTCGCCATTGCGTCGCAGGAAGTACGACCCACCGAGGCACAACAAGCACACGCCGAATAAAAATCTGCAAGAATACAACTCGACTCCCCACGCTTCACACAGCGTCTGCAGGGAATGTCAGCAAGGCGCCCCAAGATTGAATGCGTTGAGCCTGATTGCGACGGCGAAGGGTCCGCGCTGACGACATCGTGCGCGACTAAGGAAACAAAGGAAACAGCAGGAAGACCACCTTATAAAAGCTTTCGGGCCGAAAGCTGCCTAGAAGGGGGATAGTGTTACGGCGCAGCAAGAAGGGAAGGAGAGGAAGTGCTGAGCTGGAGGAAATCGGACCCACCAACACAACACAGCCAAGATACAAGACGCCCGTGGCCACCCCGATGACTCAGCAACAACACCGCGGTCACAATGCCAAGGCCTGACCACTCAACCTGACCACCAGAACCACCGCGGTCACGGCCAGCGGTCACACCCACCATCTCCTACAGTATATAGAGCACACTCGTTCAACAGTAGATAGAACCCCGTGGTCAACTTGTCAATTGATTCCTACCCTACTATTGTACGAACCTCCCCTGCCTACCACTGTATTGGCCCCTAGAAAGCCCAAGCTGCCTGACGACGCGCCTCGACTCCCCCAGAAAGAGTCCCGGCGTAACAGTAGTATCCTAGTAAGCTACGACGACTTAATATAATACTTCGAAAATTAGAAGAGGCTACGGAGAAAGATATCGAAAAACACTTCCCGGCCGATAAAGACCTCGTAAATAGCGAAACTAGAGAGCTTTACGATAGTATACCGGAATCTAATAAGGTAGAAAATACCGAGTAATAGTAGAATTAAGCTACGCTCGATCGAATTACGGAATACTTAAACCGGTACGGAGATATAAGAAATATCGAATCCGGTTATACCCCTACGATCTACTAGACCCCCGGATTAAGAATAGATCTACTATCGTAATAGTACTAGATAAAGAACGAAAAACTTAGCTTATAGTTTTTTAAGGACGACGTATAGTACCCCTAGAAGGAATCGCTATTAAAAACAGCCGATAAGGTAGTATTCTAGCTTAAAGAAGAAGCCTAGGGGATATAGTAGTAACGAGACCTTATATCTCTATACGATATAGCCTATACCCTCTACTATTACGATATAGCTACGCGAAGCTACGGCACCCTATAATAGGTACCCGATAAAAAATACGGTAAACTAATCTTCTAGTACTAGGTACGTAATAGATAGATCTACTAGAGGCGTAAGATTAAGTAAGGGCAATAGACTCGGTAGAAGGATACCCCGATTCTAATCGAAGAATAGGACGAGTATATACGCTACGAAATATTAAAAAACTAGACGGCTCCCCTAGCTAGGGACCTTAGGAGGGGCTAGTACGAAGGTCCCTTAATTAGATTATATACTTAATATTAAACGGAATATCTTATAAATAAAAAGAACTTAAAATACTACTAGAAGTACTAGTTATAATCGAAGGAACTACTACGCTAGTAATAATCGATAGTAGTACGTAAGGAAATTTTATAGATCCTAAATTTCTTAGGAAGAACGACTTGCTATTCTAACCTAAGAAACGGCCCTATAAACTTAGTACGTTCGACGGGTTATCGATAGAATACGGTAAGAGTTAGATAAGGATTAAGACTAGTTAGATACGAATAACCCTCGGAGATTATAAAGAGCGAATTAACCTAGACGTAATAATAAGCCCGAACTACGATATCGTTCTCGGGATACCCTAGTTAAAAACCTATAACCTATATATTAGCTAGAGTATAGAAACTATAATATTCCTCGGAGATAACTATAAGCGACACCTCGCGAACCTCGAAGTAAGAGAGCTAGAGCTAGAGGGCTAGAGCTAAGAGCTAGAGCTAGAGGGCTAGAGCTAAGAGCTAGAGCTAGAGAGCTAGAGCTAAGAGCTAGAGCTAGAGAGCTAGGGCTAAGAGCTAGAGCTAGAGAGCTAGAGCTAAAAGAGCTACGAGCTAGAGTCGTCTAGAGAGTACCTAGTAGAGGCTAAGAGAATATCTCTTAATACTCTACTACGTATAAAAAAACGAGGAGAGTAAGCTTATATTATCTATATTATGCCTAGCTTAGAATAAGAACGCCGAATTATAGTATAAATTAGAAAACGGACCTCGGAAGTCGATACTCCTCGACTACTCGGAGGAGACTATCCGAAGAGAATCTACGAGAGGTATAGCCCGCTAGGAAGAACCCTTAACTAGATACGCGTAACGGAAAATACTACGGGACTAGAGAAAGTACCCCCGGAATTCTAGAAATACGCCGAATTATTTTAAGAAAGAGGTAAAGAATTATTACCTAAGTATAAGCTATAGGACTATAAAATACCTCTATTACTAGGAACGTAGCCCGCGTTTAAGCCTATCTACTCTCTTTCTAAGAACGAGGCTAAGGCACTAAGGGAGTACCTTAAAACGAACCTAGAAAGAGGATATATCCGACCCTCTACGTTACCGGCCGGATACTCTATCTTATTTATACCTAAGAAAAATAGTAAGCTCCGTCTCTATATCGACTATAGATAACTAAACGATATTACGGTAAAAAACCGATACCCGTTACTACGTATAGATAAATTATAGGATAAATTAAGAAAAGCTAAATACTTTACTAAGCTAGACCTTAGAGAAGGTTATTACCTCGTTCGGATAAAAGAAGGCGAAGAATAGAAAACGGCTTTCCGAATAAGATTTAGATACTACGAGTATACGGTAATACCGTTTAGGCTTACTAATATACCGGCTACGTTCTAGAGCCTAGTTAACGATATACTACGACCGTATTTAGACGTATTCGTACTAGCCTACCTAGACGATATCCTAATATACTCGGAAACGCTCGAAGAATATACTAAGTACGTATATAAAGTCTTATAGGCACTAGAGAAACGGAACCTCTAGATAGCCTCCGATAAGAGCGAATAGTATATATAGAAGACTAAGTACCTCGGATTTATTATTATCCCGGGATATATTAGTATAGACGAGAAAAAACTAGACGCGATAAGAGAATAGCCTACGCCGAAAACTATTAAAGAAGTGTAATCCTTTCTTAGCTTTACTAACTTTTACTAAAAGTTTATCCTAAACTATACTAAGGTATTAGCTCCGCTTATAGATTTAACTAGAAAAGAGTATAGATTTATATAGAGAGAAAGATAGTAGAATACTTTCGACTTATTAAAACGAATATTTATAGAAGTACCGATATTAGAACTATTCTACCCTAACCTACCTATAACGGTAGAAACCGATATATCGGACTACGCTATCGGAGTAGTCTTAAGCTAGCTAGACGAGTAAGATAGACTATATTCTATCGCGTATTACTTTCGAAAAATAATAGAACTAGAAAGAAACTACGACGTCTATAATAAAGAACTTCTAGCTATCGCATTTAACCTTTAGAATGTAGATATTACCTAGCTTAATTAAGACTAGGTTATAGTCTACTACGACTATAAGAATCTTTTATACTTTACTACTATAAAGGAACTAAACCGAAGGTAGGTTAGATAGGCTAAAGAGCTAGTATTCTACGATATAAAGATTATCTATCGGAAGGAATTAGAAAACGCGCGCGTAGACGCGCTAAGTAGAAGAGCCGACTATATAGAAGAAAAGCTAGAACTATAACCGGTAATACTAGTAGAGTAGAAAGACGGGTCTTTTATATCCGATAAACGCTAAATCTCCGCTATATATAGAAGAAAGAAGAAATTCGATAGGTCGCTTACCCCGGCTAGGCTAGTAGCCTTAGCGATATACCTAGAAAGCTACGAATAGAATTATAAAATTCGAGAAGCCTACGCGGAAGACGCTAAGGTATAAGAAATTAGAAATTTAGAAAACGACCCCCGAGTAACTAGAGACGTAGAAGGAATAATCCTATTTTTAGGATTAATCTACGTCCCGGTAAAACTACGGGAGGAACTCGTAAAGAATATATACGAGGCTCTAGTATATAGTTATTAAGAAACCGAGAAGACGATCGAGAGGATTACGAGAAATTACTACTTTCTAGAGCTTAGAAGGATAGTCTAGCGGATAGTTACGTAATACGACCTTTATATCCGAAGTAAGGCAGCGAGATATATATTCTACGGACTACTCTAGCTACTACCGGCATCTAAGCGCCCTTAGTAATCTATCTCGCTAGATTTTATTACGGACCTACTAGAGTTAGAAGAACTACTTACTAAAGTTAAGTATAATTCGATACTAGTTATCGTAGATAGAATAACGAAATACGCGTACTATCTACTATACCTAAAGAAGGTAAACGCGGAAGACCTCGTATATACGTTCTTAAGAACTATTCTTGGTAACTACAGATTACCTAAAGAGCTCGTATTAGATAGAGATAAACTATTTATATTACGATTCTAGTAGACTCTTATAAAGTAACTTAGAGTAAAGTATAAGCTCTTAACTACGGTATATCCGTAGATAGATGGATAAATAGAACGGACTAACTAGACGCTAGAATAATATTTACGCTATTACCTTAACTACGTATAGAACAACTAGGTAGAACTACTACTCTTAGCCTAGTTCGCGTATAATAGCTCTAAAGCGTCGGTAATATAAGAATTACTATTCTACGCTAATTACGGTTATAAGCTATTAGCCTATAAAGAACTAATACCGAGCGAATTACTAGCCTAAAAAGGAATCCTTAAAGCCGACTAGTTAAAGACACTCTATAAATAACTATACCTAGACTTAGAATTCGTAGTCCTACGAATAGGTAAGTACTACGATAAGCGATACTAGAAGGTACCGTAGCTAAAGAAGGGGGATAAAGTCTACCTCCTTAGAAAAAATATTAGAATAAGGCGGCTAAATAATAAGCTAGATTTTAAGAAAATAGAACTATTTAGGATCGAAGAAAAAATCGGGAAAGTTAATTTCCGCCTTAAATTACTAGAAACGATACGGATATACCCCGTTTTTTACGTATCCCTTCTAGAACTAGCACTAAAGAACGCTAAAACCGTAATCTATACGAAAGAGATACTTCTAGAAAATCTAGACGCCGACGAAAACCGAGATTAGAAAGTAGAGAAAGTCCTCGATAGCGGCTATATCGACGGTTAATTCCGGTACCTTCTTAAATAGAAAGGAGAATAGAACGATATCTAGGAACCGCTAGAAAATTACGACGGATATAGATAACTTATTAATAAGTTCTATTATCGAAACCCGGATCGACTAATACCGCCGACTCGTTAAATATAAAGAATCTAAAATTAAAATTAGGAAACGGAGACTACCGCGCCTAATTAACCGGCTTAAAGCTCTCGGGCGGCGTAGTAGTAGAACTAACGCTAGGCGACCCGACGAAACGGGACGGACCCGTAGCGTTAGCTAAGGCGTCGCTACGTATACGCTTTACTACTCGCGACTCCTCGGTATTTTTAGAGTTAGTAGAATTTCTAGTCTTACGAACCGACTCTAGGCGATCTAGCTTCTCTAACTCCTCGACCGTTTAAACCTTTTAGGAAATTATTAAATAAGCCCGATAACAAAGTAACTTCCTCTACTTTTTAACGCGGTCTAAGCGAGCTATAGAGGTACGTAACTCTTAACGAGCCCTCTATTCGTCCCGCTCGACCTTTAGTAAGGCTTAGCGAACTCGGAGAACTACGAGTAAAAATTAGGAATAACGAGAAAAAAAGAGATAAAAAGGACTTATAGTTAGAATTATCTAAACTACTAGCGTTATAAGCGGACTTACCCCGGCGAGCGTACTTACCGTAACGAGAATATACCCTATCTATCTTATATACTACGAAGAAAGAATTAGAGTCGGCCTTACTAGCGTTAGCTAAAAGATAGAAAGAATAAGAAAAAGATATCGGGAAACCGTTACGATTAATCTCGTCGCCTAAAACTAAATATTTAGTACGCTAGGCGGAGCGCTTACGCTTAGGAGGTATAGTAAGAAGGGACTTACGGGAAAGAAAGATAAGGGGAACGAAAACGAGATATAGATAGAAAGGAAGAATCTTCGGGCCGAAGATTCCTAAGGAGGGGGATAGTATTACGAATTCTAGAATATACGGGCGTTATAGCTATAAAAGGTATAAACCCGTACGGATAGAAAGTAGAAAGTCGATAAGAAGAAGCGCGGCGGGACGATAATACTAGCCGCTTATACGATTAAGGAAGTTAGAAATTAGAAAACGAACCTAAGCGCCGCGTATTACGTACGGCCTACTTTAGATCTCTATAAATCTAAGTACCGTATATCTACCTCCGATAAATCTACTATACCTAGATCTAGATTATTATAGCTTTACTATAGTATATAGACACGCTCGCTAGATAGTATTTTAACCCTCGTAGTTAATTTAAAGTTCTAATTTAATACTATATTAACTTAGAGGTAATAAGGCCTATCGAACTCCTATATTACGTGACTTCTTATTTCGTTATTACTCCCCTTTCCTCGTCTTTAAGGTAAACCCTTCGATAAACCTAAACCTACTAGGTAACTCCGAAGCCTAGTAGTAGAGGCCCCGTCGTTATAGAATAGACGGAACTACTTCTATTTCTATAGGTATTACTAAATAACGCGATTAACGTAACTATCGGTTTCTCGCTAAACTAGCTTATTATAGAAATAAACGTCTAGATAGACCGCTAACGCCTAGAGAGGACCAGATGTAAGTAGCTTGCAGACGCCAGAAGACGCGAAGTATAAAAAGCGATTATATTCGCGGCGATAAAGTAGAAAGAACGTTATAATAGAAAATATAAGCCGCTTTACCTTAGAAAGGGCGATCTAGTCTTTATACACTTATACTAAGGATATAAGATTTAAAAATACGCGGACCGAAAGTTCGTATACTAGAGAATAGGTCTATTTTTGATAAAAAAGAAGATTAATAATCTAGCCTACGAGATCGATATTCTACCGAACTAGAAAATATATCTAGTTATATCTATAGCGTATCTTAAACTAGTATTAAAAGGCTCTAATTCGTACGAACGAGAGGACTATCCGGAACTAGAACCGGTAGTAGAATAGAACGACCCGGACCCCTCTTACGAAATATAAAGGCTACTCGATAGAAGAGAATCCTTTATATATAGATAGAAGGTTAAGAAGTATCTCGTTTAATAGAAAGAATAGGAACCGGTATATAATTTCTAGTTAACTAAAAAAGCCCTAAAGAATATACGCGACCTTATAAGGGAATATAATAATTAATACCCCGTAAGCTAGCTAGAAAGGCGATCTAGAAGAGCGGATTATCGGCGAATACGGGAGAAACTATAAAAAGAGCGGCCGAAGACCGACGCGGGTAAAGAAAGCGGCTAGTAGTCGGTATATAGGCCTATTTACTAGAGGTATATTAGTAAGAACGTAATCCGGCTACTAGCTTCTACTAATATTTATTTACGTACTTCGTACGAAAAATAAGTAAATCTACTTTTTATACTAATATACTTACTACGCCGCCTATAAGCCCGTTATAACCTATTAAAGAAGCGTATTCTTAACTTCTAATAAGATACTATACGAGTAGATATAAAAATATATACTAAGCCTCGCTAATAGCTTATATAAATATTAGGCCGCGCGAGAACTAACTAAATATTTCTTCGGCTATTACTCTTAGATTCCCCGTTACTAGATAGTAGTAATCGTTAATTTACTAGTACTTATTATCTAATACTATAGGCCGAATACTATTACGCTAGATAATCTAATAGCGTACGAATAGGCTATATTCGTCTTTAATATATTACGCTAGGAGTATTATATCTAGGCCGTTCTAGACGAGGTATATACTAAAAACTGGCTACGTAATTAAATACTAGTAACCGTAGCGGTAGACGGGTTCGTTATACCCGCGCGGTAAGAGATTTACGGCTACTAGAATAAAGTACTCGAAGTATAGAGAGTTTAAAATACGATATAGGTAATACTAACGGGCTATAGCCGCGAGCGTTATATACGGAAAGTAACGCTCGTTATCGATTAGTTTTTAGCCGATAACTTAGAGTTCTTCCGAATTCTAGAAACGCTCCGTAGTATAGCCGCGAGATCCTATATCGAAATTATCAATAACTTTAGGCCCGGTTTCCTTAATTCTTAAGACGGATAGTTTACGCCGAAATATTTAATACGCGCCTAGTAGGTTCTAACTAAGAAGCCGCTCTAGTAGGCTAAATTTAATTTCTAGGTAAACGCGAGCGATTTTAGAAGATTTCTACTCTTAGAAGACCCGGTAGATCCCGATTTAAGCTAGCTAGACGATACTAACGTATAGTTTGATATCGACTTTCGATAAGAACTCGAAATAGTAGGTAGTGTCACCCACACCCTGTAATACACGTATCCGCTAAGCCGTTCACTACGATAATTCGCTTAAGTAAATAAGCGAGGACTAAGATACGTAAGTATAATTAGCCGAAGCGGACGCGGAATTAGCTCTTACCTACTTAAATAGTACGCTACTATAGGTATATTATACTACTCTTAATATACTAATCGCCTTAGTAGACGTTATTCTAGCTAACTTCCTATCGACGAGATAGAAGTTTAGCGATCCCCCCGGCCGCGGCGTATAGTAAATCGATACGACTAGAAAGACCGCGGTAGTCTATAAGGAGATTAATACTCTTCCTCTATATAACGTTAATATAGTAGTTAACGAGGATTATATTCCGCTAGAGAACGTAATTCTTTTATCTAATCTAGTATACTAAGTTATCTATCTTTATCTAGAAATAGACTTTCTTATTCTACGCTAACTATACGATTACTAGCTAGCTAATTTTACTATATCTAGATCTCCGCTTATAATAATTAAGCCGTTAGGGAAACTAGCGGTAGTACGCCTCGAAGACGGAAAATTAGTATACGGCGTATATAATAGCTATATCTACGCGAGAGTAGTAGGTTTCCGTAAGATATATAGCGATAATACGACCGATTCGATAATCTAATATATAAAGGTAGTATAGCCTTAATACGACTTAAATATAAAGAACAAAGAGATTTACCCCGCCGATAAGAAAGCCCCTAATATTATCCTAATTAAGGATTATAAGATCGATCCGAAGAGATACTTACGCTATATAAAGTAAAACGAGAGTTATAAGAAGATTTAGAAGAAGTACTAGAATAGTAAGTTCCTCTATAAGCCTAGATAATATTCGCCTACGTATCTAGATACGTAAGACTATAACGCTAAAGTAGCGGATAACCTCTAAGCTAGAAAGAAGATAGGCGAGTACGTATTAGTAGTACGTAAAGACGCGAGGGTATATAACTTTCTTCCGGCTAAGAAAATCCTAATACCTACTAAGATATTAGAGAATAACGATCTATTAGCTAATATAGGCCTACTTACGCTCGTAAATAATATCTTAATAAATATTAAGATCGTATTTACTAGAAAGCCCTAGCTAGTATAAAATATAGAGACCTAGGCTAATTTCGTTACGAAGCTTAGCGGAGAATATTATAAGATTCCGGTTCGTAGTATAATCTTCTTAGTTACCTATAAGAACTTTAAGAATACTAGAGTAGCTAGAAAGGCGGTAAGGAGTTACTAAGTTATACTTAAAACCGAATAAGAATTTCTAGACTAGGTTAAAGAACTACTCTAGAAGAAGATTATACTAATTAACGACTCTCTAGTCGCGATACTAGATCTAGAAAATACTTAAATATAAGACGTAAACGCCTATATATCTCGGATCGCCTTTTAAATAACTTAGTAAGCTACGACTATTATAGAGAACTCTAGAAAGGTAATCTTCGAGTCGTCTAAATAGAATATTATAGATATAAAAAAGGCCGCTAAAGCTATCCGGCGTATAAGCGCTAGAGTTACTAATACTAATTTATATAACGAGCTAAACGACTAGATTAATTACCTAGAAGTTCTAATCGCTAATTAGTAGAATATCTTAGTAAATAGTTATACTAGCTAGATTACGAACTACGAAACTAGCTTATAGAATTTAGCTAATATAGTTAAAGCGGCATCCGGCTAAATATACGATAAAAGTAAAGTAATAACTTTTTTAAAGGATAGCGTATCGAAGAACGTAGCGCCGATTAAAGTGCTAGAAGGATAGTTCTAAACGGTTAAGAGCTAGTAGGCTAAAAAGAGGCTAGAATAAGATATTAAGAATGATACTATAGCGTAATAGAGTTATTAGAACTTAGTAACGAGTACCCCTAGTAAGCGAGGAGTAGAAAGCCTCTTCTAATCCCTATAGAAGAAGAAAAGAACTAAGTTAATTAATCTTATAACTTAAATACCGGAAGCGTTACCGAGTATTAATAGTAACTTCGAATCGTCTTTCTTAGACGAGTACTAAGGCGCCTAGTTTCGCTAACTACTACTATATAACTAATAGTAGATAGCTAAAACCCTATAGTTTAGAGCTCTATATAATAAAAGCTTTTTACTATAGTATATAATAATAATAAGATACTCGTAATCGTTACCTCTATCTAATATAGTACTTTCGGCTATCGATCGGCTATCCGCGGTAAGATAATACTTATATAAAAAAAAAAAAAAGAGACGCGATTAGATACTCTCGTACGGAACGTATATCTATACGGTCGAAAGAACTAACGGGGTCTAGTAGAGGCCGAGTAGAGGAAGTAATAGTTTAAGAATAAAGGAATATCTAAGCGTAGAACGAATTAGTAATTCGTAAGTAAGTTTTACTTTTTTCGAGTTTATTATTATTTGTTTTTTTTCTTTAGCTTCTACGTATTATAAGAGAAGCGTAATAGATCGCGATCTATTAAATTATCGTCCCCTAGATATTACGATACGTAGGGAAGAAACCGTAGAAAAGGAACGGTAGGGCGATCCGCTCTATAATAGCGGACCGCTATTTAGATAGTTATAATTAACTATATATATATATTTACGTATCGAGATCCCTACTCCCGATTCGTAATTCCTACTAATTAACTTTTCTAATTTTTTCTTTAATTCTAAACGGTCTTATTTTCTTAAAATCTAGCTTATTATTTAGTCGCCTTATTCTAATATTTTTTCTAAGAAGGTAGACTTTATTTCTTTTCTTTAGTTATAATACCTCTTAGTACCGTTTATTATAGTATTTATTTATTCGTAAAGCTATAAATTCTAGATTTAAATATAACTATTTATAGAGTATCTTTAGCTAGTCGGCTTTAAGGATTTTCTTTTAGGCTAATAATTTACTTAATATCGACTCTTTATAAGCTAATAGCTTATAACCGTAATTAGCGTAAAATAGTAATTCTTATATTACTAACGCTTTTAAGCTATTATACGCGAACTAAGCTAAGAATAGTAATTCTATCTAGTTATTCTATATATAGTTAAGATAATAACGTAGGTATTATTCTAGCGTTTAGTTAGTCTATTTGTTACGCCGGGACTCTTTCTGGGGGAGTCGAGGCGCGTCGTCAGGCAGCTTGGGCTTTCTAGGGGCCAATACAGTGGTAGGCAGGGGAGGTTCGTACAATAGTAGGGTAGGAATCAATTGACAAGTTGACCACGAGGGTCCTAACTACGATAAATGAGTGTGGTCTATATACATGGAGTGATCGGTACGATCAGTAGTGATCTGTAATGTTAACCCACTGATCAGTACTGATCGGTGGTCCGAGCTTTGCTGAGCGAGTGTGCGGTGGTCTGGTGCATCAGTGTCGGTAGGTATTCTGCCGAGTTAGGCCCCGAGTTGGTCACGTGGGCGGTGAGTAGTCGTAGGGTTTCGTTATCCGCCTTTCTGGGCGACTGTGCCGTAACACTATCCCCCCTCTAGGCAACCTTCGGCCCGAAGGTCGAGTATAAAGGTAGTTGAGCTCCCTCCTTAGTTCCCTTGAGATTATTTCTCTGCCGTCATGTCCAGTTCCGCTCGTCGACGCGCGCTTCTCGCCCGTATCCTTCGTAACGGTACTGACGCTCCCAGACGTTGTTCCTTTTGTGTGGAGAGACCTCGTCTTCGTTGTCTTGTGTCGCCGGATTCCAAGAGGTGTTACGAGTGTGCCAAGCGCCACCTTTGTTCCTTTCCTTCTGACATGGCTTCCCCTATTGAGTTTCGTCGTGTGGATCAACAACGGGACCGGGTGCGGGCTCAGATTGAGCAGACCCAGCGCGAGATCGAAAGGGATGAGGCCGAGATTCAGCGGTTGCAAGAGGAGGCTCAACGTTTGGTTCGTCGTACCGCCACTTCTCGGTCAAGGTGATCCGCCTGTTGCGGACACTTTCCTTCCTGGATTCCCAGTCAGGAGTTGTTTGAGCGGGAGTTGGCGGCCATTGAGGCTGAGGAGGCGCAGGAGGCGCGGGCGGCTCAGGGTCCTTGTTATCTGGTTCAGGCGGTGGTGACGTGGCGGGTTCCGACGGGCTGGTTCCTCGAGAGGCACCGGTGGACCAGTTTCAGGTGTCCTTGACGACGCCTCCGGGGTTTGCGTCGTGGGAGGATGCTCTGGGTTTGGGCGGTCAGGGTTTCGTCGGTGGTATTCATGGATGAGTTCCTCGCAGTTAAGGTAAGAGATTGGTTCCCATGAGGGTTCCACGGGTTCCCGGCGGAATCCGCTCCTTCCCATTTGATGAGGTACTTAAATTGACCGTCGATCCAGTCTCCATCCAATTTTCTCGTCCCATTCTTTGTCGGCGTCATCGGGGTGTATTTCAAGTTCTGGGTCAGGTTCGGCGTTGCTGTGTGCGGGTTCAAGTAAAGAGATGTGGAAAACTGGGTGTATACCCACTTGTTCTGGCAATCTGAGTTTAAAGGAAACAGGTGAAAGTTTTTCTCAATTTGGTAGGGTCCGATTTTCTTGTGGTCCAATTTGTCGTTCGATCGTGTTGTTTTGATGATGTTTTCTGAGAGCCAGACTTTATCCCCCTCCTTCAGGGGCGGCGACGCCTGGCGCCGTCTGTCATGGTACATGGCCATTCGGTATGCGGTGAATTTGATGTCTCGGGCCAGTTCCTGGTGTAGTTCACGTAGCTGGTCTGCTCTGAGCATAGCTTTTGGGCGAGTACTTCGCAGATCTGGGGTTCTCCGAAGGCAGTAGGGTCGAATCCGTAGTTGGCGTAGAAGGGCGTGGTTTGTGTGGCTTCCGTTGATGTGCTGTTGTACGCGTATTGGGCTAATGGTAGGAGTTCGACCCAGTTGTTTTGCCTGTAATTCAGGTAGAATCTTAGGTACTGTTCTAGCGTTTGGTTGGTTCGTTCCGTTTGTCCATCGGTTTGCGGGTGTGCCGTTGTTGACATCTTGTGTTTAGTTCCTAACTTGTGGACCAAGGTTTGCCAGAACTTAGCTCTGAATCGTGGGTCTCGGTCCGTGATTAGTTCCTTGGGCATCCCGTGGTGGGCGAAGACATATCTGAGGAAGAGGTAGGCGCAGCCTTCTGCTCCGATTTTTTTGTTACAAGGGATGAAGTATGCCCATTTTGTCAGGCGGTCGACAATGACCAGGATGGCGTTGTGTCGTGCTTTAGTCACAGGGTCTACTGAATTTGGCAGGTCGGTGATAAAATCCATTGTGACCGATTCCCAGGGTTTGGTTGGTGTTGTGATGAGCTGTAGTTGTCCGTATGGTGCATGTCGTGCCACCTTGTTTTTGCGCATTCGTCACATTCCTGGATGACTTTCTCTACTACTTTCCTCATTCGGGAAAGTAGAAGTGTCTTACAAGCCGTTCCAAGGTTCTTGTCATTCCTGGGTGTCCGTGAACTGCGGACTCGTGGTATTCCTTTGTCAGCCGTTTGCGCAGAGGTGTGGGTACGTAGATTTTCCGCGGAATAGTATGTTGCCTCTATGGTCTTGGACTAGGTCAGGGTCGTCATGTTCGGGGTGCCTATTCGTTGAAGCAGTTCTTGGGATAGCGGATCATTGTTATATTTTCCTTGGATGATTTGTTCCCAAGTGGCGGTGTCATCTTCTTCCTCGTTTACTGCCTCTTCCGTGGTTTCTTCAAGTGTTGGTATGGGTTCCTCGTCCTGCGGTTCCTCTTCGTCCTCCGGCTCCTGCTCTGGTGTTGGGTTTCGTGGAGGTTCGTCGTCGTCGATGGGGCT